>PIJE02001800.1:55000-60942 GCA_002895965.2 Coryphaenoides rupestris
GCTCACAAACAAAAAGGGGTCTTTAGTCCCAACCCCCCCCCCCCCCACCCCCGCAACCCCCGATACTAAACGGCCAAACTGCTAAACGTCTCGTGGTATGGTCCCAATGTGTTCCTCCAAAGAGAGCGGTGGAGGGCCGCAATTAAAACACAAAAAGGGGGCATTAAAGTCACCCCGGGAGGGGGTTAATTATGCCGCTCGGACCCCGGGGCCCTGCCCCCCCTTTAGGGGCCACTAAGGGATGGGAGGATGGGGGGGGTATGGGAGGGTGCGGGTGGGAGGGTCAGAGGGCTGGAGCTGGGATTGGCTTTTGAAGTTTCTCCCCCACCCCCCCGCTGTGTGCTAGTGTTGACACCCTTCTGTGTGACAGTTGCTTTATCACAAAAAATAATAAACAGCAGACAGTTTTCATACAGTGTCTCCATTCACAAAGCAGCCTGGTGCTGATGAAGTGCATCCTGAATATTCATAGCAGGGCGAGGAGGGGATGGGGGAAATCAGGGGGTGGGGAATGGGGGGGTGTTTGGCTAGCCCAACATTATTAATACTAAATACGTTCTCATTATCTTGACGACTCTTTGTTAGCCCCTTCTGCTGCATCAACGCCGCATTGATCCGCGCATTGACTGATCAATTTAATTTGCTGATTGGAAGGAGACACACACACACACACACACAAAGATACTTCAGAAACAGGCCCGGCTGGCCCCGGAGTGTGAAGAGGTTTGACTAACGTGGTTAGTTAGGCGTCCTCACCTTGCATTAAAGTAAAAGAAAACTAAACGTTTTCTTTTCATCTTGTGTTCTGAAAGGCAGCTAAGATATCTCAGGGGGTGTGTGTGGCTGGTATTTTGAGTGAGGAGGTACTCAAATCCTGCAGATTGCCTTTCAGTGCGACACAATCGTCTGATGTTTTATTCGTCTATGAAATGCCGTAAACAACGTTAAACGCTGCTATGCGTTTTATCATCCCTTCATCGCGTCTCCCGGTGAGAGCAGCAGAAAATAAAACTAAAAAACTAAAAAAACATGAATTTCACAATGATCTAAAGCGGAGAGGGTAAACAAGGGCGTATCCGGGGCGATAAGCAGCTAATGTTTCATGGTCGTCGTGCTAAATCAATGCCTAAAAAAATGCTGAACCGATTCATCGGTTTCCAGAATGATGATTTCAATAAGCCTCGACTAAACGAACGTCTCGTTCTCCTGGTGTTCTCCCGGCAGGGACTCGTTTGATGTCAAGCAGAAATATCTGCAGGGGTGGAGCGCCTGCATTCTCTGCTTTAGGGCTGATTTGCTAAACTATGGCAGATATGAAGAGCAGACTGTGTGTGTGTGTGTGTCTCCCTATGATGTGCACAAAAACATATGCACATCGTTATGCTTTTGCAAATGCGCACCCACATGTGTGTGTTGACCGGGAGTGTGTGTGTGTGTGTTGAGCGTGTGTGTGTGTGTGTGTGTGTGTGTTGAGCGTGTGTGTGTGTGTTGAGCATGTGTGTGTGTGTGTGTGTTGAGCGTGTGTGTGTGTGTGTTGAGCGTGTGTGTGTGTGTGTGTGTGTTGAGCGTGTGTGTGTGTGTGTGTGTTGAGCGTGTGTGTGTGTTGAGCGTGCGTGTGTGTGTGTGTGTGTGTGTGTGTGTGTGTGTGTGTGTGATAAATCTGGCTGTGTTTCGTGGTCGATAAGGAGGATAAATGAATTGTGACCGTGCATGTGAGGGATAGCGGGCCTGTGGAGGAATGTGCGCTCGCCTCATGTGCTTGTGTGTCTGCGTGCATGTAAGTGTGTTCCTCCTCCTCATCCTCCTCCTCCTCCTCCTCTGAAAGTGAATTCCTGATTTATTGAAGCCCCTTCCGATGCCAGGAGCCTAATCTCTCTGCTTTAATCTCTCTAGCCAGCGTTTTGCTTTCGTCTCTTACCCCTAGCCTACCAACCCCCCCCCCCCCCCCCCCCACCCCACACACACACACACACACCTACACCACCCCCATCCATCAGCCCCCCCACCCCCCCTTCTTGTCAGTGGAAGTGTGGAATGTTGTGAACCTGTAGGGCGAGAGCAAAGATGGCCGCTGCATCAAACAAACCAAGAAACCCCTCCCCCTCCCGACCCAGCAGGGTCAGCCGATCGCTGAGTCAGCACCGGCGGACAGCAAAATAAGACGCGCTTTTCTTGTGTGCTTTTAAGATCGAACGGACACAAATCGATCCGCGGGGGAAGGGAAGGGAAGGGAAGGGAAGGGAAGGGAAGGGAGAATATTCACAAAAATCCAATAGCCAGTCCAGCCGGGGCAAATTCGACAAGACATGCTACTAGCCGACACAGAGCGCACCGAGGCTAGCCAGGCGAGACAGGGAACCTCAACAGAGGAACTACAACGCCAAACGCCCTGCTGTATAAATATATTTTCCACATTTTTATTATTATAAACTATATTAACCATAACTATATTATTCCAGCCCAACTAATGTGGCCTACGAGGAGCAGGGTGGGGCTTAGGGAAGGGGGCCATGGGTGAATGAATTGGAATGCCAACTAAACCGGCCGGTCCGAGTCTGGATTACCGTGCAGCGCGGAGGCTCAGCCCTGGCCCATTCATCAGCACCAGACCCTGGCTAATGGGGGTGGTAGTGGTGGTGGGGCGGGCTTAGAGTCCACGGCCGGGGGGGCACAGGACAGGGCCTGGTGGGCTGGGGTAGAGGGAGAGAGTGGGGATGGGTGGGGGCAGGCCACAGGCCACAGGCCAGGCCAGGGGGGGGGGGGGGGAGAGCCTCTTCTCCACCTATTGTTTCCCCTCGAGGTGGAGGTGGGGTGTTAACTCTGCCTTTACTAGGCCCTGGACTTTAGGAGGCCACAACCACAGCATCAACAGCAACAACAACAACAGGAGAGCTGTGTGTTTGACCGTGTGAACGGCGCCCGGCCTCATATCCTCCGCGTGTGTGTGTTCCTGTGTGTGATCGGAGACAGGAAGGGGAGGGTGGAGGAGGCCGGGGGTGGGGGGTGGGAGGTGGTGGGTGAAAGGCATCGTAGCCTCGTCGGAGAAAACAAGCGAGCAGCGGAAAGTGGGGGGGAAGAACAACGGCCAACAGTGTGTCTAAAGAGGGGAGGCCGGGCACATAATGATGACTCTGGCTGAGCTGCGGTGGTGGTTTAGTGTCTGGATCCTCTGACGTTTGCATCCTCCTCCGTCCATCTCCGTCTCTACAACATGCATCACTTCCCGGCTTGCCTACGCGTCCCGTCTCTCTCCCTCTCTGCTCATCCGTCATCACTCAATAAGCCAGCTCACCCGCCCACCACCTCCTCCCCCCCCCCCTCCCCTCCCGCCTCCATAGCCTCGCTCAGCCAATCAAAACCTGTCCTGCCGGAATGCCAAATATGTGGGTTTCCTAACCCACCGCTTGTGTGAGGGAAGAAACACAAAAGCAGAACAATGCAGCTCGGGTAGGTTGGTAGTGGTGGTGGTGGTGGGGTGGGGTGGGGTGCGTGTTGCTATAGAAACAAATACGCTCTAAGTCTGTCCACTCGCTCAGCGTTCTTCCCTTGAAACGTAATATTCAAGCGGTTCGGTTCTTCCAATGCGAACGATGCCATCCGTCTCTCTGTGTGCCTGTCACTCCGTCTCCTTGCCATTGTGTGTGTGTGTGTGTGTGTGTGTGTGTGTGTGTGTGTGTGTGTGTGTGTGTGTGTGTGTGTGTGTGTGTGTGTGTGTGTGTGTGTGTGTGTGTGTGTGTGTGTGTCACCGGCGCCCGAGGTGATCGGTCACCTGACCGGAGGGACGTCTCCGGATATGAGGACCCGGGGCAGCCGCCATCGCTGATCGGTGATTGCGACCAAATATAATTGGGTGATTCCAATAAAGTCGCCTCCGAATGAGACACATCCTTCTCCTTGCAGCAGCAGCAGCAGCAGCAGCAACCGCCTCGATCTGCTCCTCCACACCACCACCCTCACACCACCACCACCACCACCACCACCCCCAGGAGGCGTCCGCAGCCCATCAGACCTTAAAGGAACCAAAAAGGTCAACGCAGACATCACATTTCTCACGGGGCAAATGTCCGTGCGGGAGGAAAATCGATTTGGGGCTAGATTGATTTTCAACAAGATAAACTTTCATTTGCCCCCCACCCCACCCACCCGCGCGCACCCCTGGTACCGTGCGACCCACTGATCCCTGCAGGGGAACATGCACACGTCCCACCTTGTGACATATAGATTATAGAGGTCTTGTTGCTTACAGATACACACACACAACAATAGCTTTCTTGCATTAGCCCTGCAGGGGGTGAGGGTGGGGTTGTGGGGGTTGGGGGGGGTTTAGTGTAGGAATCAGAGCTGAGATGCGAAAGCGAAGCTCTGGTGGTGGCCCCGCAAGCAAGTATGCGCGTCCCTCGCAGTGCAGAGGGTCTTCACTAACTCAAACCAGCGACTCCATTTTCAACCAATGGGAACAAACAGTCTAAGAAGAAGAAGAAGAAGAAGGAGAAGAGAAAGCACAGCTCACACAATGGGGCTTATTTGTACAGCAAAACAAACGCGCCGGCTCATTCTCAGGGAGAATATTTGACCCTGACGGGACTATTCTCTCCCGTTTCAAAAACACACATGCACGCACACACACACACACACACACACTCGTGCAGTTTGAATGCATCTGGTTGTGACAATCTCATAAAGACTTGACAAACAATCTGGAGGGAGGGAGATGCGCGCACACACACACACACACACACACACACACACACTATCATAGCTATGCATCTGGTCTACACTTTAAGTCGTTCCGTTTATTTGATTTGGTTTTTTTTTCGGTCCGCGATTGAACAGTTGGGTTGAAGACGCGATGCTGCAGACAATCGTTGGACAGCTTGCGCGTGGGAGAGCACGGGAAGTCTGCCGCGCGTGGATAAGGAAGAGAGGTGCGGGTGTGTGATGTTCTCAGACACACACACACGCACACACACACACACACCCGGGAAACGGAGCTGATAAGGCTCGAAGTGATCACAAAACCAGTGAGTGAGAAAGACAGCAAGAGAGAGAGAGCGAGAGGATGAGAGGCACAGCGAGATATTGTAAGGTAGACAGAGGAGTCATGGTGGTGGTGGTGGTGGTGGGAGGCGGGGCTGGGGCTCCATCAATCATAGTGCTACTAATCACGATCAATTATTATTATTATTAAAGGGTTTAGCGCTGCTGGCAGAGAGGTGAAACCTATAAATCCCTGCGTGTGTGTGTGTGTGTGTGTGTGTGTGTGTGTGTGTGTGTGTGTGTGTGTGTGTGTGTGTGTGTGTGTGTGTGGTGTGTGTGTGTGTGTGTGTGTGTGTGTGTGTGTGTGTGTGTGTGTGTGTGTGTGTGTGTCTCGGCGCAGACGTTATGCATGTGCAAGGACACGGAACACATCTCGTCCCGTCTCCAAAAAAAACCCCTCCAAAAACGTGCAAGAGACATTTCACCCCCACCATCATCAACCATCAGGACTAATTGACCCTGGCTTATCAGGGACACCTCTCCCCCCCTCCTCCCACACACATCACCTCCAACTATTTTAGCTCACGTTTCTCCACCCGGAGCGATCCATCTCCCCCCCGGTGTGACCTGCTGGCCGAGCCTCAGGTTTCTCCATCCGTCTCGGTCGTACAACATGATTACCCGTCTCCCTCTCCCCCCCCCACCCCCACCCCCTCATCTGAAATATGAGCAGCCTTATGTCTCCCTGACAGATGCCATCTCCAGAGAATATCTCCTGATTTAAGAGATAAAGTCACCCCCCCCCCCCCAGAGAGAGAGAGAGAGAGAGAGAGAGAGAGAAGAGAGAGAGAGAGAGAGAGAGAGAGAGAGAGGAGAGAGAGAGAGAGAGAGAGAGAGAGAGAGAGGAGAGAGAGAGAGAGAGATGGAGAGAGAGAGAGAGAGAGAGAGAGAGAGAGAAGAGAGAT
>PIJE02001800.1:64294-76794 GCA_002895965.2 Coryphaenoides rupestris
AGAGGGGTTGGTGGGGGGAAGGTGGGGGATTACCGGCATATTGACAGGAACCCTTGCCGTGGTGGTTGTTGTCGACGCTGTCGTCGTGTTCCCCACTGTGACGTCAAAAAGAAGGGAATTCAAACGCACCTCCATCTGGCAGCGGTATTTGGGTTGGTTCTGATCTCCCCGTGGCAGAGATCAGGCAGGCAGATGTGGAGAGGATGAAACGCGGGGGTGGGGGGGGGGGCGGGGCGCAACGCTGGGTATGCTGGGGGTGGCTGTAAGTGGGGTCTAAACTGCTGCTGCTGTTGCCGGGGCACCGACTCAACCAACTGAACTGAAACTCTTAACAGGGAAGTGAAGGGGGTCCTACTAGGACTAGCATGAGTGTACTTGGCACACACACACACACACACACACATGCACACACCGTGATTGATGGACATGGTGTCAGACAGTGGGGGTGGTAGGGGGGTGTGTGTGGTGATCCGAGGGGAGAGTGTTTGTTCTTGTTACCGTGTGTGTGTGTGTGTGGGTGGCTGTTTTGCGTGTTGCAGAACGTGTTACTTTGTGTTTGTGTGTGAGTGTGTGTGTTTTGGCACTCAAACACACACACACACACACATACATTTGTTTACCCATAGTCTTAAGCTCATACATGTTGTGGTGGGGTGTGTGTGTGTGTGTGTGTGTGTGTGTGTGTGTGTGTGTGTGTGTGTGTGGTGTGTGTGTGTGTGTGTCTCGGCGCAGACGTTATGCATGTGCAAGGACACGGAACACATCTCGTCCCGTCTCCAAAAAAAACCCCTCCAAAAACGTGCAAGAGACATTTCACCCCCACCATCATCAACCATCAGGACTAATTGACCCTGGCTTATCAGGGACACCTCTCCCCCCCTCCTCCCACACACATCACCTCCAACTATTTTAGCTCACGTTTCTCCACCCGGAGCGATCCATCTCCCCCCCGGTGTGACCTGCTGGCCGAGCCTCAGGTTTCTCCATCCGTCTCGGTCGTACAACATGATTACCCGTCTCTCTCTCCCCCCCCCCCCCCCCCCCCACCCCCTCATCTGAAATATGAGGCAGCCTTATGTCTCCCTGACAGATGCCATCTCCAGAGAATATCTCCTGATTTAAGAGATAAAGTCACCCCCCCCCCCACACACACACACACACACACACACACTTACACACACAAAGGGTAGGGACCTCTGTCAGAAGGCGTGTGTACTGCAGTTGGTATTTCACACACAACAATGGTGTGTCACGCAAAACTTTGCGATTCCCAGTAAAATTCCACGTCAACAGGACTGCACGCAATTCCATTAACTTGGTTCAGATTCCACACGGAAAATGTGTAATACAATTTTTTTTTGCTATTGGCCAATGAAGCCCATCATCAACTGAGGAAAAAATACAATCATCAAACATCAATCATCCCAAAAAAAGCAATTATATTCCGTCTGACAAATCTGGGCAATTGATTCAATTTGTTAGCCTGTAAACAACGGTCATTTAATCAAATGGCAAATGTTAAACGAGATGGCTATCACAAAATAAACCACCAGATTTATCAGGATGTAACCAATCCCGCACCACAGGTTGGTCGGCATGTTGCGAAATGGATTCAATACAGCAAAGTTGCGCAATGAATTACAGGTAAGCCTCATAGCCAGTAATCCACGCAGAGACCAATAAAAGTTGCAGAGGAGGGGTAGGGGGTGGTAGTTGAGGGTCCATTCCATGGAGCTGCATTATCATAACAACACTCAGTAACAGCATTTAACATCCTCATTGAATATGGATGCATTCGGACACTTGCAATTCTAATGAATATAGAGTATAGAGTTCACTTGTAAAGGACACTTTGCAGGGCCTAAGAGCGCTTGCACCCTCAGTGCAATTTCTTTTTTCTTCCCCCCCCGTCCCCCTGTCTTCACCATTTGTTTAATATCACATAGACCAATGTTACATAATAATAAGCAAATCATAACATGGGCGCTTACTTGGCGTTTGTGCTATTCCAGTAGACGCTGTGGCGCTCCGCCGCGACCAGCCAGCCGCACACACTGGCAGCCCAGCACAGGATCCACACCACGTCCATCGCGGAGAGCAGGGAGATGCGCGCAAACACACAACGCGGTTTTAATTTTGTCTTCTCCTCCGCGCACAATGATATTTGTTATCGCAAAAAAAAAAATTGATATATATATATATATGTAGCCTACAGACAAAACAAGTCACTTTAAACGTAAACAGTTTGCGTAAAGGACTAAGTTGTGCCCACTGCTCGGGAAATCCGTAGTGAATGAAAGCGGCGACCTGCGGAGTGGCCGGTTTTGTAAAACGCCTACAATCGTCTGCCACGCCCCCTGGAGGAGAGCCAGCCAATCGGGTGGCGATCCGAGAGTCGCGTTCTGAAAGGTCCACACAAGTCCCTGGAGAGAGAGAGCGAGAGAGAGAGACTATTGATGATATATTTATTAGTTATTTACACGTCTAAACAGACTGCGTGTAATATGTATTTATCCTCAACAAAACTGCAGCTGCGTACACGAGTCGATAAAAGATTCATTTGGACCCATTTCAGTTCACTTAGTTTGTATCCCCTGAAAAAATAAGAATACATTGATAAAGGTGTGAGGCCTTTTGTTGACACTCTTATCATACTGTTCAATTCCTCCTGCTTTTATTTAAATTGCTTATTTTATCTCAACGTATTAATGTTGTTCATTTAATTGTTTAGGCTTGCACAGTTGTTTTATGACTGAATGCAATTAAAAGATTAAAAAAAAAAGTCAAAACTCCAATTTGATTTGATGAACAGTGACAACCTCCTAATATGTGTGTGTGTGTGTGTGTGTGTGTGTGTGTGTGTGTGTGTGTGTTATAAATGTCATATTCTTTCAACATTAAGCCTGATGATGCATTTCATCAATACAAAGTATAATCCAGACCCCGGGGCTTTTTAATCACTCAGCTGAACAACACTTAGACGCTCCTCTCCCCTTTTTTTCCCCCTTCTCCTAAGGTTGTTCATAGTTCACTTGACAATCATTCTTGGGGTTTTTTCCGTAACTCCTCCTACTGGCTAATATGGACACTTAGTCCACACTGAACAACAATCATCATCATCAACAACGACAACAACAACAACAACAACAATAACAACACTATAACAACAACAGAGATGAGAGTTCTCCATCCATAGACAGCACAGGTATTTCCAGGAGAGAAGTGGCCTACTTTCAAGGCCTGGATGAGCTCAGGTTCATTTCACGGAGGTGACCGGAGATATAGCACACACACACACACACACACACACACACACACACACACACGCAGGGAGGGGGGGCCTTCATAATTAACAATGCCGAGAGCGGTGGTGGGAAGCGTGTGGAGAAGGTCAAGGAGGGTAATCCCCCCGGTGTCACTCGGAGGTATAGTCCACACAAATCAGACTTTAGATTAATATCCAACGTCTGGTGGACGACCACTGCAAATCTGGGTGAAGGGGGAGGGGGGGGGGGGGGGGGGGGGGGGGGGGCCTCACTTACTTTCCCTTCATATTCGTTTGGACCAACCCTGTTGCTGGAGGCAGGGATCTGTAAGCGTGTAATTGCCAAGCACAAACTCGGCCAGCAGTAGTTAACTGTAAAAAAAAAAAGCGTGCTCACCACAGCCACCGCATCGCTGTCCAGGATGGAGTTCATGGGCAGGATGGTGTAGTACGCCACGTTGGTCAGGATGTAGATCACCGTGACGATAGGCATGGAGATGGCGATGGCCAGCGGCAGGTTCCTGTCGTTCCGCCACAATCACCAGCAGGGGGAGACAAAGCACAGAGAGAGAGAGAGCGAGAGAGAGAGAGAGAGAAGGGAGACGATAATAATTCGAGTAGACAGTTCTGCTGTAACATAGTAGGACTGCTGGATCAGAAGTTCTGCTGTAACATAGTAGGACTGCTGGATCAGAAGTTCTGCTATAACATAGTAGGACTGCTGGATCAGAAGTTCTGCTATAACATAGTAGGACTGCTGGATCAGAAGTTCTGCTATAACATAGTAGGACTGCTGGATCAGAAGTTCTGCTATAACATAGTAGGACTGCTGGATCAGAAGTTCTGCTATAACATAGTAGGACTGCTGGATCAGAAGTTCTGCTATAACATAGTAGGACTGCTGGATCAGAAGTTCTGCTATAACATAGTAGGACTGCTGGATCAGAAGTTCTGCTATAACATAGTAGGACTGCTGGATCAGAAGTTCTGCTGTAACATAGTAGGACTGCTGGATTCCAGATGAACTCAGGGGCCAATGCATCACATATGAGGATGGTGGTGGTGGAGGAGGCGGTGGTGAGCAAATCAGTGGAGGTGTGGTGTTAAATTAATTGGGGTGGGCGGGGGGGTTATCAATTCTTTTGTATCCCCCTCATGATGAGGTGTTGGAAAGGGATTTGATCACATCAAGGTAGGATGTTTTTGATGGCTAATTAACACTCTCATCTCGCTATCTTCAGTTATTTAGGGTCTTATACTGCGGTCCTGAATACACATCTTCGAAAACATCTGTCGGGTGGGGTGAGTTGAAATGACTCAGGGTACAACCATCCCACCCGTGTCTGACTCCAAACTCCCGTGGGGAAGAGTCATCTCTAATCTACCAAGGAAAAACACACATTGAATACAGATGAACGACTCACGATTAGAGATGACTGTCAAACCCTGAGAGTCCCAGAGCAAATTCATATTCCATCACCGGGAAAATGTGTTTGAGAGGTTTTTTTTGCGTTTTTGTGTGCGCGTCTGAATTTCAAACCGACGGCTTTGATTTCCAACGAGGGATTACAATATCCATAAACAGCAGGCCTCCGGTTCATTGCATTACGTTTCACGAGCCGGGGGGCGGACAGCGTGGACGGACAGCGTGAACGTAAGCCACATTAGAGAGAGGGGGGAGGGAAAAAAAATCGTGCCCCCCGTCGAAGTGTTGATGTGTGAAACACGACTCGCTGGCCAGTAAGTACCGTTTCTCCTCCAAACAGGATATTAGTAACCTGAAGGTTGACTGGAATATGACAGCACCTCTGTTGTGTATTTACTCGAAGGCTTACACACCCACAAGCGTGCGCACACACACACACACACACACACACACACACACACACACAAACACTTTTGATCGCTATGGGGCCACTCTGTTGGCATTTTCAGATGAAACAATGGGGAAGCCATCTTTAAACGGTTAACTAGCCTTTTAGATGACGACAGACTAAAATCTAAAGTGCATTTTCCGCGGTCTCCGGAACTCATAAAAAAGGAAAACCACTCTTCAGAAAACGGTCCCTGCTTGGGCCTAATGAAAACCCTGAAGAAAACCTTGAAGATTGTCCTTAAAGTCCAGGTGAGTCATGTCAGTGATAAAGCATGCTAGCCTCGCGAACAACCTACTACATCATTTGACATCACTTAACATATTGTCAGGACTAGCTAGATGGCTAGCCTCAACCTAGCGACCACAGCATGTGCCAGTACACTACATTTGTCACTGTAAATATCTGCAACTGTGTAATTAGATTGAGTATACATTAAACACATGTTAAGCCAGGTATATAGTCATAATATATATGAATTAATAATTAATTGAGGAATTCAACTATAAAAATATGAATAATATATTTTCATATCCTCTCGGGTTGTATTACTGCAGTTGGTGAAGCTGACGGGTGAATAATATACATAATAACTCACGTAGCCATGGCAACAACACCTCCCCCCGGCGCATTTATATATTTCTTTGTGTGGCACAAAAAAACGGACGACTAAACGGCAATCTGAACAATCAGAATCCATCATGTCATATTGAGCGCAGCAATTTATGTTCCCATCTCGGGTATATCTGGCATCAGGCTCCCCAGCTCAGCTCCATGCTGGGTGGACACTGAACACATTTGTTGTTCACACAAACGCTCCTGTCTTTCCGCAATGGCGACCACATCCCTCTTCCTTTTAGTCTTCAACGACGTAAAGCCGTGACTTGAACAAGCGAGTGGCCTTCACCTTCGCCCGGTAGGTATAAATCAGAACGTATTAAGCTCCCACTGAACCCAATAGCCTTGTGGGTGTATTGTGAGCGGTGTGGCTGCCTTGCAGTGTTCTGTTCATTTCCGTCCTGACTCCTGTCTGTATCAGACGTTGCCGAGCCTACGTATACACATACGACTTGTTGTGAAAACTCCAAAGTTTCCCTCGAACAATAGGGATGTCTTCCTGTATTTAGCAATGCGTGGCCCCCCACGCCCACCCCCACCCCCAGTACTGCAAACAGGACTCTGTAAAACATAGCACATCCACCTCCATAACACATCTATTTTGCGACGAGGAGAACAAGTTGGGTCTTGTGTGTGTGTGTGTGTGTGTTTTTTTTCTCTCAATGCTGGCAGTGAAATCTCTCTCTCTCTCTCTCTCTCTCTCTCTCTCCCGCTCTCGCACTCTCTCTCTAACTCTCTCTCTTTCTCTCTCCCTCTCAGCACTATTTCTTTTCAAGCTAAAGTAAATGTCTGTGCAGCCACAGCACAGCGTACTGACCGCGAGACGGAGGCTGCTAATTGGCTGCTTGTTAATTACCCTGGGTAACGATGTAAAGGTAAACAAAGCGCTGGTTAATTATGTGTGGACACGTCCAGTGATCTGTGAGGCCCGGCGGAGTCGTTTTTAACTCGGGTGTTTAACGTCTTTCAGGACACTGCGACCGGCCCAGTTGTCTATCAATGAGGCTTAGGCGTTTTTAAAGCGGAACATATAGGCACACACACACACATGCACACACACACACACACACACACACACACACACACACACTTGAACAGGCGGCCGTACAAACGCACACCGACAGACAATGACACATTTGCAGACACATACACACGAAGAAGAACACATGCATGCACACACACACACACACACACACACACACACACACACACACACACACACACACACACACACACACACACACACACAAACACACACACACACACACACACACACACACACACACACACTAACAACATACACACATTACACACACACACACACACACACACACACACACACACATACACACACACACACACACACACACACACACACACGCAGCTGAGAGACCAAGGCCAGCAGAGGAGGAGGCGGTGTACGGAGGCGTGCGGGGAGGAGGAGGAGGAGGAGGAGGAGGAGGAGAGCTGAAGTGAAGGAGTGAGACACAAGAGAGGAGGTGTTTGAAAGCAGACGAGACGCCGTACATACAAACGCAAGTAAAACACGTCAAGTCAACTAGCAGAAAAAGTAGGGCAGAGGAACGGCTCGCTAGACGACGGGAAGATGGCGGCCGACGGAGCCGGGCGCACACGAGGCAATCATATTCTATCAACACTTAGAATATTGACATTTATATTTTATATTTTTGAAAACTATTATGTATATTGTGTTGGCGTATTACCATTATGTATGCTGTGCCGCTCAAGGTATATACAGTATGTGTGTGTATGTATGTATGTACATGTATGTATGTATATATATATGTATGCGTACATGTGTATGTATATGTATATATGTATGTGCACAGGGGTGTATATTTTTTTAATGTGCGTATACAATATATACTGTATTTATATATAAATACAGATACGTATATAAATATAAATACATATATATGTATATTTCCAATACATATATACTGTATATATATAAATCTCTCTTGCTTTTCACTGTTCAGAATGGCCGTCTGTTATGAAGCAAGTGGGACAATAAAGCACTTTAACTTTTGACTTTGATAGAGGGATGACACAGAATATGGACGCGTGTGGAACGCAAATAAATAAATAGGCATTTCAAATGGCTCAAATTGATTCAGCCCTCATGTGCCTCATAGCGGTTGAAGTTGAACATTGAATGAGATACATGGTACTAATAATCGCAATATCACATGCTACTCATCAGCCCTATAGTTTGTGTGTCTATACTAGAGACAAACACGCTAAGATCAAGGACGATACATTTGCGAGAGATCGCAGAGAACGCCAAATATGAAGAACATGAGGGGGGATGAAAGGGAGAGAGGGAGGGAGGAAGAGAGGGAGGGAGGAAGGAGGAGAGGGAGGGAAAGCTGAGTGATGAATGAAAGGCAGACGTGCTAAATGAATACATGGTGTGAGAGAGAGACATAGCGAGAGGCAGAGAGAGAGAGAGACATGAGGAGAGGAGAGAGGATTGCATGTGAAATGTAAAGAGAATACGGAAGAAAGGCAGTGGAACAAACATCTAAATGGCAGATAGGAGAGTGAGGGGGCAGACGAGCGAGGCAGAAATATCCCTCGTTTTGAATGGGAGCGTTGAGAAAGAGAGAGAGCGAGAGAGAGAGAGAGATGCCAACTCAAACAGGAAGATGGGTGAGAAAAATAGAAATGCACCGTGAAGGGGGAGGCGAGAGAGCGCCAAAGACTTCCACTAACTGGTGTACAAACCTGTGGGTGGAGAAATACATGAGTGAGAGAGAGAGAGAGAGGGAGAGAGAGAGAGAGAGAGAGAGAGAGAGAGAGAGAGAGAGAGAGAGAGAGAGAGAGAGAGAGCAAGAGAGAGAGAGCAAGAGAGAGAGAGAGAGATTGGGCAACGAAGTACCACAAAGACAGAAATAGCTTCTGAAACATGACAGACATTTAGATTTGCAGCTAGAGATACACAGATAGATAGATAGACAGACAGACAGACAGACAGACAGACAGATAGATAGACAGATAGATAGATATATGGAGCTATATAGAGATGGATATATACATAGAAAGATAGAGTTTTATATATATAGAGAGAGGGGGGGGAGAGAGAGAGAGATAGAAAGATATAGTTATTGTTATAGTTATAGATATTTAAATACCATAAATCCTCTAATATTGGCTGGGGCCTTTATTTACTGAGCCGCAAAGAGCACCAGGCCTTTGTTGGAGGCAGGCCTATATTAGAGGCAGGCCTTTATTTCTTCAAATTAAACTCTCATGGACATAATCCCTTCATTTCCTGACTTTTATTGCAAAACCTTGCACACATAAAAACAAAACAAACAAAACAGTAAGATTCTGCAAATAACATATGATAACAAAACAGCACCGCAGCCTCACGGAGGGAAAATACGGCAACTGTAAAATAAAACAACCCTGAGGTAGGAATAAACATTACCGTAATACGGTAACTGTCTCCTTCACGCCATGTTTGTTTTCTCTTCTCTGGTAGCTCTGTGTTACGTAGACACGTTGTGTTATGGGAAATTCAGGCTTGCACAGGTCAACTACCGTAGTTACATTACCGGTGTATAACACGCACCAGGAGTTTACCGTATTAACCGTCGTTTTTTTTCTTCATTTTTTGAACCGGCCTGCATTGAAGGCCGGCCTTTAATTGTCCGTGTTGACCACGCCCCCGGCCATTATGAGAGACCGGCCTTTAATGGAATACAGGCCACTATTAGAGGATTTACGGTATCTATAGACAGACAGGCAGACAGAGAGGCAGACAGACAGGCAGGCAGGCAGATAGACAGGCAGGCACGCAGGCAGGCAGACAGACAGGCAGACAGACAGGCAGACGGACAAACAGAACAGGCAGACGGGACAGGAAGGCAGGCAGACAGACAGACAGACAGGCAGACAGGCAGACAGGCAGACAGACAGAGAGGCAGGCAGACAGGAAGACGGGACAGACAGACAGGCAGACAGGCAGACCGGACAGACAGACAGGCAGACAGGCAGACCGGACAGACAGACAGGCAGACAGGCAGAGAGGCAGGCAGACAGGAAGACGGGACAGACAGACAGGCAGACAGGCAGACCGGACAGACAGGCAGACAGGCAGACAGGCAGACCAGACAGACAGGCAGACGGGACAGACAGGCAGACAGACAGACAGAAAGGCAGGCAGACAGACAGACAGACAGACAGACAGGCAGACAGACAGACAAACAGACAGACAGGCAGACAGACAGTCAGAGAGGCAGGCAGACAGAGAGACAGGCACGCAGGCAGACAGGCAGAGAGAGCCTGCTGCAACGCCTGCTGACTCCTCAAAAGACACTCCAGTATTCATGGCGGCCGATCCCAGCTCCAATCTCAGGCCAAGCACAAAAAAAAGCTCCCAGAGAGAGAGAGAGAGAGAGGGGTGGGGGGGGGGGGGGGTAGTGAAGACGGCAAAACCGGGCTTCTTGAAAAAGAAAGGAGGTCAGAAAGAGAAAACATAGAGAATGAAGGAAGGAAGGAAGGGGAAAAAAAAACCTCTTCTTCATTCAGGAGACTTCTCCTCTTCGCGCCTTTCGCTTGCTCAGACTCTTTCTAACCGGGAGGGGGGGGGGGAACGGGAGACCACCCAGTGTGTGTTTACCGACCCCCGCGTTGCCCTAACACAACACAACAACACACAGTATATATAGAAGGGGACGAGTGTGTGTGTGTGTGTGTGTGTGTGTGTGTGTGTGTGTGTGTGTGTTTGAATGTATGGAGTGGAGGGGGGATTAAGCTTCATGCAAATAACCGAGCCTGCAAATTACATCATTATTACAGAGCGCAGTGGAAGAAAGAGATAGAAAGAAAGACAAAGAGAGAGAGAGAGAGAGAGTGAGAGAGAAGAGAGAGAGAGAGAGAGAGAGTGAGGGAGGGAGAGAGAGAAAGGAACAGAGTGAGGGAGAGAGAAAGAGCAAGTAAGAGAGCGAGATTGTGAGAGAGAGAACAAAAAGACGGAGAGAGAGAGAGAGAGAGAGAAGAGAGAGAGAGAGAGATGGATACATGAAAACAGTGAGTAAACAAACCTGCACCCATGCCCGGCCCAAACAATCTCACACACTGTGGGGGACAGCGAAGCACCTTGCTGTAGCACGGGGGGGGGGGGGGTATTTATTTGGACGTGGACACACACACGACCCTCTGAGGTGAAAAAGTCATAACTACCAGACGTCGAAGGAGCGAGAGACAGAGAAACGAAAGAAAGAGAAAGAAAGAGAGAAAGAGAGAGAGCACGAGAGAAAGCGAGAGCAAGAGCAAGGCAAGAGAAAAGAGAGAGAGAGAGATCCCCCACAGGGATGCTGATGCAGCGGTCTCCACTGTGTGCCCTCGTTACCGGACCCCTCGTTGGGCTCCCCAACGAGTCCAGAAAGCCCCCCGAACCCCCCCGGCGCTGACAAACCCCTGGAGAGAGAGAGAGAGGGAGAGGGGAGAGGGAGAGGGAGAGGGAGAGGGAGAAAGAGGGAGAGAGGGAGAGGCAGAGAAAGGTAACATTGGTATTTTTCCAAGTCTCCTTCATGTCGCCGTTGACAACCACAGCAACTGACATCGACGTTAACCGGTGCGGTTGCCTTACATGCACACATCTCCAGGCGGACTACAGCTAGGCTCTGTACGACATGTATATTGTTTACATGTACTGTACACTCATACGGTGTGTGTGTGAAAACAATTGTGCTGGTGTGAAGGGGGGAGAACATACTGTAGCATGCTTTGAAGCCTGGTGGTTGTGCACGCATGGCGTTGTGTGTAGAGAAGGGAACATATGAGATTTTTGCGTACATCGGACAAATGAATATGACACTCACCGCAAAATGGGGAAAATGTAGAAAAACAGCGTGTGTGCATGTGATAGATGTTGGCACAAACTGGACGACGGAGAAAGCCTTATCCAAGTTTGTGCGTGAGAAAGTCTGTTTGGACAACATGCACATTTATATCCTCAGTATATATATATATATATATATAGAAGAAAGTATCCCCGTCTGTGAGTGTGTGTGTGTGTGCATTTGTGTGTTTGTATGTGTTAGAAAGCCAATAAATGTGCAGAAAAACACGGTTCTTTGTGTGCGTGTGTGTGTGTGTGTGTGCATGTGTGTGTGTGTCTGTGTGCGTGTATGTGTGTGTGTGTGTGTGTGTTTGTCTGTGTGTGTGCGTGTGTGTTTGTGTGTGTGTGTGGGTGTGCGTGTGTGTGTGTGTGTGTCTGTGTGTGTGTGTGTGTGTGCGCACGCACGCATGTGTGTGTGCGACACCAGGGTTGGTGAAATTGCCGTCGGGTGTAAGCCACTTTTGTAACTGTGCCACGCTGAAAAATCTAATTAATAGCAATTACTCCGCCCTCCATTCAGCAGGCACATGTTGCCCCCCCCCACCCCCGGGCCCTGAGGCCCCGCGGCCCCTCCCCCTCCATTCTCCTGCCTCCAGGGACCGCTCCAAACTAAAAAAAAATAGAAATGTTTTATGGGCGCTCTAGCCTCACCTCTCACTCTCTCTGTTGCATATGAACAGGCACACATGCTCTACCTCTCTCTACCACTCTCTCTCTCTCTCTCTCTCTCTCTCTCTCTCTCTCTCTCTCTCTCTCTCTCTCTCTCTCTCTCTCTTTCTGCCAAACAACAACGAGGAAATGACTTTTATGGCGTCATCCGTTCTAGCTCACACACACACATACACACACACACACACACACACACACCTAC
>PIJE02001800.1:84294-101140 GCA_002895965.2 Coryphaenoides rupestris
ACTCTGAGCTTTAAATCTAGACTCTGGGCTCTAGACTTTAAACTCTGGGCTGTAGACTCTAGGCTCAAGACCCTAGACTCTGTACTTTAAACTCTAGATTCTGGGCTCTAGACTCTCGGCTTTAAATTCTAGACGCTAGACTCTGGGCTCTATAATCAGCAGTGTGGGCTTTAAACAGCGAGACCCTAGACTCTATACTCTGGGCTTTAAACTCTATCTGTTTGCCTCTGGGCAAGGCCAGGCCCGGCACTGTCGACCACAGGCCAAGGTCCCCGGCTGACTCATATTCTAACCTCTGACATGACCTTGTGTTGTGATAGTTTAAAACGGTGTTTCTTTTGGGAAAGAGGGAGCTCATTAGAACTTTATTTTGCTCTACTTTTGGATGTGAGGCTGAATCATAGGGCGTATATATACAGTATATATATATATGGGGGCAATGGTAACTCTGTACTCATTGGTATAATCATTACAGTCCTCTAAGGGTTTCATAATATTTCATACCGTGTCCATAGCTCGTTCCGATTTACATTATTGAAAGCACGGGTGCATTAGGGAGGTGTGTGTGGTTGTTAATGTGCATGTATGAGCTTGTGTATTCCAGCCCATGAGTATGGGTGTATATCTGTGTGTGTGTGTGTCTGTGTGTGTGTGTGTGTGTGTGTGTGTGTGTGTGTGTGTGTGTGTGTGTGTGTGTGTGTGAGCATGTGTGTGTGTGTGCAGAGTCTGCAAGTTGCCTTTGAAGGTAAGGCAAACACACCTGAGTAATTTAAACCCGGCACGATAAGCATCTTTCATTAGGCCTATTCTTTACTCTCTTCAAGGCCGAGAAGCACTCGCAAGGGTGGGCTGTGGGGGGGGGGGGGGGGGGGATCAAATATGATAAGCGTGGATATTGCACTTGGGACACATCTAACGTGACCAGGAAAGCCACAAATATATCCTTTCAATGTGTACTTTTCGGGGGAAGGGGAGGCGGGGGGGAATGATTTATTAACCCCCGTATTCGCCAGATATGTTTCGGGTATTTTTTTTTGGACGCGGGACGGGGAAATGACCTCGGCTGAGATAATTGGACCGCAAGTATTAGCTGAAACACACAAAATGTCACCGCTTAGGCACACAGAGAAAAGGGGGAAGCATGGCGGGGGGGCGGGGGGGGAAATGCTGGTGTACCACGGCAACAATTATGGTAAATGTCGCCCACCGTTCAACCCCCCGATCGCATACACACTGTACCGCGCACTCCGCACGCTTCGACGGTCGTCCGGGAGCATTGTGGCATCTTACAAGCCCCTCTTTTCTGCTTTTGGGAGACTTGGAGATATTAACCCCGATGAGAATAGAGAACCGTGGTATGAAGGGCGGAGTGGCGGAGACATTGCTCCAAGAACCAAGCGCGGAAGTGAAGACACCAGAACATATGATATTGTTATTTTCTGTATTGTTATTTTCTGTGGACCCCTTTTCACAGATTGTCAGTAGCAGGGTGAAGTACTTTCCTGTTCCTATCAGTAAGAATCAGCGCATTCTGAGCTCTGTGGCTTGAGACAATAACAATCAGAAACTAATATTAGTTATAATCACAATTAAACCTTGCACACTTTAAAAAAAAAGCAATGAAATATATAGATGTTTTAATTATCCACGCTTACATCTCACTTCTTTCCATTTTTCCGCAAAATCTGACCCGACTTATAAGAGAAATCATCCCAAAAGCTTCAACCACAACCTGCTACAACCTGCTAGAACTAACATTAGTTTCTGGTTGTTATTGTCTCAACGCACGGAGCACAGAATGCACTCATTCTTACTTATAGTACCTTTAACGCTGGGTCAGTTTGATTTATTTATGTCTGTCGCAGCACCACCACCACCACCAGTATGGTCAATGTACTTTGACTTAACTAGTTGTGTCTCTCTTGTGCATTGCCAGCCACCACCTAAATCCAGTGGAGCCATAATTCATGTTTTGAGCTACACCTGTGTGTTACAAAGGCTCTATTGTCCAACATCCGGCCTGGTGTGGTACGAAACACTAACCATGCTGTTGGTCTCTATGACTGGTCATGACGAGGCAGGCTTCTCTCTCTCTCTCTCTCTCTCTCTCTCTCTCTCTCTCTCTTCGTCTTCTTCCCTTCCTCCACGCGGTTATCGGCCTCCGGTTGTTTACTGTCGGTCGGAAACTCAATCTCCAATCAAATTAGAACCACAGGACCATTCCAGCCCAGCCTGCGACCCGTCCTCCTCATTGGCTGAGCGCTCTCTCAGCACCCTTACCTTGGGGGTTATTTATGCAACTTAACGAGGGATAAACACACACACACACACACACACACACACACACACACATACACATACACACACACACACACACACACACACATACACATACACATACACATACACATACACAAACACACACACACACACACAGATGTGTTGGCCACAACCCAGACCTGGAAACCCCACAATGAAAAAACCCACCTCAGAGAGAGAGAGAGAGAGAGAGAGAGAGAGAGAGAGAGAGAGAGAGAGAGAGAGAGAGAGAGAGAGAGAGAGAGAGAGAGAGGGGGGAACAGATGAGAGAGAGGGAGAGAGAGAGTGAGAAGAGGGAGACAGAGGAGAGAGAGAACGAGAGAGAGGGGACGAGGGAGAGACGGCTGAGATGAGAGAGAGGAGAGACAGAGAGAGAGAGAGGAGCGAGCGAGAGAGAGAGAGCGAGAGAGAGAGCGAGAGAGAGAGGAGTGAGAGAGAGTGAGACAGAGTGGGAGTGAGAGGAGAGAGAGAGAGAGACAGAGCGAGAGAGCGAGAGAGTCCATCAATCTGGGATCCACACACATGACAGCGGACCGGGGCGAGCGGTGTCGGCAGTGTGTTTCTCCCCTGAGCATGTGACTCAGCTCTGGGGTGACTCCATCTCCCAAAACAAACCAAAGGCGAGGGAACGCCAGGGCGGTAACATAAGCATCAGGCCCCCCCCCCCGCGGGCGAATCACGTCGCGCGGACGTCCCCCCCGCGCCTGACCAATGGGAGTAATGAGGTGTTGCCGTTGGAACGCTTGGAAGTCGAGGCTCATTTATAAAGTCTCAGGACATTTAGCGCATCGTGAAAACAGAACATCAGAACCGAGGGGGGTGTGGTGGTGGTGGTGGTGGTGGTGGTGGTGGTTGGGGCGGGGAGGGTGGTGGGGGGGGGTGGGGGGGGGGTGTTGCTCCTTGAAGTCACTTGGACCTCATCGGCCAGACACGGTCAAAGACAGGCAGTCATAATACTGGAGTGTTTATATTCACCTGCTGGGAAGCCCGGGTGGGCGGAGCCAGCTGGGCCGGGACAGGCAGGCGTCGGCTCCAGTGTGCAAAAACACGCCACTTGATTTGGAATTATATTTCTCCTTTTGCTGTTAAGACTGTAAATACTGTGGATAGTTGATTCTTTGGTTATTTGTATTTGTTCTGTCGCACATTCCGCTGGGCATCGCCAATTTTTCTTTTCACTGCATATCCCGAATCTTGAATCTTGAACGACCAGGAACGTTTTAAATCACAAGCGATCACAAACACAAAAACAAATCACGGTCTCCCCTTTCTATTCAGTTTCAGAGCATCGAGACCTTGCGGGGTGAACTCTAAACTCTAAACTCTGAACTCTAAACTCTAAACTCTAAACTCTAAACTCTACACCAACTCCAAAACTCAAACCAGAGGAACGAACCCGTGGAGAGGAAAGGAAAAAAAAAAAAAAAAAAGCCGCGCTGTGGGTCCGGTTCAAGGCTCGGTGCTCTGGTGTCTGTCGGTATAAATACACCGATTATATGACAGTTGTGTGGATAGAGTCAACTCTCAGCGGGCAGATGTGCTGCCCATGAGATGACCTTGTCGTCGCAACTGATTGGTACGTTTTCTTTGAATTACAAAAGAAAGAAACGCTCGAAAGAAAAACCGAAAGCGCGCACGCTGGCAGTTTTTTTCGGGCGCGGAGGCCGTTTTCCGCTCCATGACGGATTTGAAATAATGACCGTTTAAAGACTTAAAAAGCCATTGAAGCGTTGCTCGCAGAAAGCCAAGGATTATTGTTCTCTTTAAATCAGTGGTTGTGTTTGTGGAGAACCACAAGGGGTGGTGGGGGTGGGGGGGGGGGGGGGGGGTCTCGATACTAGACTTGTGGCACCGGGGGTCGGGCGGTTGGGGGGAGGGGGGGGCTTACGCCGGGGGGGTGGAGAGAAGTGATGTGAGGATATGTGAGCCTCTACCTTTTAAAATGACATTTAAAGAATACTTTGATGGAATGTATTACCACAACTATTATCAGGATTATTTTTATTATGCATAATGATACATAAAGAGAACACAATGGAAATATAAAGTGATACTGTCGATGAACTTGAACTTGAACTTAAATGCATTTGTCAAGGAGCATTGCATCTTGCCATATATATAAAAAAATATATATATAAAAATAACATAATAGCATAGCAAATGTACGCAGATTAAAGTGGCCATAGAGGAAACAGTAGAGGCAATTTCTTTGATTATATATATTAATTTCTCCATCCATATTGGTAAATTCATAGAACTATATGTATCTTTACTATGTATTGATCATTCATCTCGATAGTAATCCGCGTTATATACATCTATCTAGCTATCTACGACATGTATATATATCTATATATATAGACATATATATATATCTATATGTATATGGATGCATAATACTATGCAAGCTCATACACATCTAAAGGTCCAGCGCATGTTCATCCAGGGAATTAACAGCTGGAATAATATTGCTGGTTAATGAGGACAGCGTGTGCCGAGGCGGCCCGGTCCCGAGGCCCGGGGCCCGCTCCAGAAGGTCGCCCGTGACCCACTTTAAATCAAACCGCTGACCCACTTCTTCCGCTAGACCTGCCCAGAGACGGCAATCTGCGGTGGGCTGAGGACACAGCCAGGCGTACACCCCCACCCCCGCCGCCTCCACTCCCACCCTCCAGCCACAACCACACGCTGTTTACCTCGTCCTATTAGGCGCACTGTTGTAGCCCATATAAAAAAAGGCGATAAATGTGTCGACAAAGATCGATCGGATTTAAAACTGTATATTTAGAGGGTTATATCGGCCGTGTAACGTCCATTGCTTGTGTAGGAAAGACAGGAGACCATTTTTGTCATCCACACTTTCTGTGGACACGCTGCCTTAGAACGCATCTTGTGCTGAAAATGAAAAGAAAAAGGTGGGTCTCGCAAAGTGCTTTTTTGTTTCCAGAACAATATTGGCTGGTTTGATAGGATGGCTTCTTTGTGATTGTTGTTTGTGTTACGTTGTATTTCCTTTATATATATTTACTGGTGTGAGTGAATATCAGGAGCCTTCCCACCGGTAGCGAGAACGACATTTTCTTCATTTTGAATCACCGTCGTGATTGATCAGCCAATATGTGCATTTCTCTGAGCCTATTCTCAACTTTTGAAAGTGCGCCGCACAGCCAAAAGAAATACTCACAAAAGCGGCCGCCTTTTGGTCATTTTAATGTAATGCCTTATTGATATGGCTAACGTTTTATTATGTTTGTACTTTTATTATTAGATAAAAAATGTAATTGAATTATATTCCAAATAAAACCACAAAAAATGCTCCTTCTGCTGTAAAGATTGTAAATAGTGTGAATATTTGATCACCGCTTTTTCCATTTCCCTGCATATCCTGCATGTGACAATTAAAGTTCTTGAATCTTGAATTGACTCTTCGAAGCGCTGAACGCATGGCAGCATGGCAGATCAATAATAACATGTTATTACTTAAACATCTAAAAAGGTCTGAATAGGCTAGAACAGACCCCCCCCCCCCCTCCTCCACCAGTCCGTAAATGGACACACCTGTGTTTATTTCCTCACACAACGCCTCTCGCCGCACACAGACTGCTCCTTTTGGAATGCCGCGCCGTGGTCCTCCTCCTCCTCTCCTCCTCCTCCTCCTCCTCCTCCTCCCGCTAGCACATCTGTGTCGAGTTGTTTCCAGGTGTAATGAACCTATCAGTTACCTCCGCCCGTGATGGACAGGCGGCTGGGAGCCCGTCCAGGCGGCAGTTGAGGGGCAGTCCGTCCTCCGGCTCCTCCTCTCGCGTCCGAACCAAATATCAGGCGCCCCCTCCCGGGCCCCGAACCAAAATGGTTTCCATGGGGACTATTGTGACTCATACACACAACCACACACACAAAGCGTCTCGTGTGTGTGATGAGGTGTAGATGTGTCTGATGTGAAAATGTAACTTAGATCTGGACCCTCTGAAAAGCCATTCTATATAGAGAGCAGGATTGAGATAATGTAGTCAATAGAAAGGTAGTATAATATAAGGAAAAAATAACAGAAGAAGAGAGATAATGTGATTCGGGGCTGGTATGTGAGATGATGTGAAAAGGGACTTAATCGATCTCATCTATAAATGAACAAGATTTAATGCTTTATGAGGAAGGTCATGATATGAGTGTCAGGGTATCCAAAAATCATAGGGTATAAAAAGGGGATGAGATATATAAAAATAATAATCTGGTGGGTTGAGAAACAACGAAGCGGTGATAGAACGTGTTTGGGTGACAGACAAAATAGATGTTATTGTTTTTTGTGTAGAAGTGGTCATGGATAGTCAATATATAACTAAGATTTCTAGCGTTTCATGTCAGTCGTGCATAGTGATTATATTATTGATTAAGGTGAGGTATAGGAGGTCCTATTCTACGTGGACTGTTGTACAGGCTTCGGGAATAGATACTGTTTGTTAAAGAGTTCAGTTTGGTTACAAAAGAATTATATGTATAATAATTATGAAGTGCAGTGTACTGAGATTGTTATGATGTAGTTAAATGTTTGTCGGTAGTTGTTTTAGCGAGCCTGAATTAGCATAGTATTGTACCAATTAACGATATGTTGCTGATAGTATGTTGCAAGTGTGTGTGTTGTTTGCTTTTGTGTTGCTTGATGAGAAGGGGAGAATATATGGTCATGCTGGACTTGAGCCGATATGTGATGTGTCGTTTGTGTGGTGTGTGTTCGTTGTAACTTTGGGTGCGCAAAGTTTTACTGCGTGACTTCGCTTAATATCAAGTGCATTTGAGTGTGGGATAGGTTTGTGGGGTGGGTTGTAGCCATATCTATGATTTGCGAACATTTTTCCGTCACGAGGAGATTTTAAGATAAAGGAGGATGATAGAGAGAGGATCTTGGTCTGAGAAGTAGTGAGAGTGAGGTGATGTACGATGATGAGATGTATTGGTAGTGTAGTATAAGTGTGTGTAGTGTGTGTGTAGTGTAGTGTAGTGTGTGTAGTGTAGTGTATGTAGTGTTTGTAGTGTGTGTAGTGTAGTGTGTGTGCTGTGTAGTGTGTGTGTATGTGTGTAGTGTGTGTGTAGTGTGTGTGTAGTGTGGTGTGTGATGTGTTGGTGTGTGTATATGTGTGTAGTGTGTGTGTGTGTGTGTGTGTGGTGTAGTGTGTGTAGTGTAGTGTGTGTGTGTGTGAGTGTTGGTGAGTGTAGTGGTGTGTATAATGTTGGAGTCTGTGAGCATATGTATGGGCTTTGTGTCTGTGTTTTTTAATTTATCTATAACTTATCGAGATTTATATTGGGGAAAATTACAAATTACAGTCTTTCAGTATAGTTGTCGGATGCCTGTTTGTGGTATAACTTTGCTGAAAAGAGTATTAGATGTGTGCTCTAGATTGCTGTATTAAAGGGGCTATTTATGTCCTACTGGTAATTATTTACATATCAGAACAGTCATTCCGTAGTAACTGCATTTGGCTTCTTTCTAGGTCATTCATCTTTACCATTGCGCAGCCTAACTATAATACTTGCGCATACAACTCTCGGGATGCTTGTGACTCTCAATGTTTTCTTGTTCGTTTTTTGCTTTTTAATGCATCGGTTCCTCTTTATCCGCTCATCTCATCTGTCGTTGCTTCTAATCTTATCTATTGCTCTGTTTGGTCGAAACTCAAACTATATTTTGCTTCTCTATTCTCAGATAGTTCATCTGGAATTATCTCATTGAATCTTGTTTGATTATTGTAATCTTGTTGTTCAATTGAATATGGTAGCCTAAATCGAATATGTAAAGTGAAAAATCTATTGTCAATTTTTTCACAAGGCCGGAAATGTCTAGCATTCTTAATTCGATAAAAGTTTACAGTTATGATCATGTTCAGATAAGAATTGGACGCTTGAATGTTGTTATAAAGGCTACTGTTTATTATGTAAAGTAATAAATTAAATTAAAAGCTTGGCATGTGAGATTACATTGCCAAGGAATGTAAATAAATAAAACAAAAGAATTAATTTAAGAATGTGTTTACAAATTAATTGCATTTCTATAATAAGAATATTAAAAAAGCAGAATATTTCAGTATTATGAGTATTAAAATTACTATAAAGAGACTAATATAACGGATGATTATTAAAAACTGTTACAGCTATTTATTATTATAATTGCACTTTAATTTTCGTTTTAATTTATGGTCGCCTAAGTCTGTACGTACACGCCATGCTACTATTGCAATTCTTCCGAAATTATTGTCATATTTCTTAACACAATCTAACATAGCATTTAACATTAAAATTAAACAACGATTGGACAGTAAAGTTTTTTCCTAATTTTTCTCTCCGGGCATATGACGCAGCGGAAGTCGCTCGCGCTTCCTTTCCTCCATTAGGTGAGTGCGTGGTAGGAGCGCCCTCTCCGCGACTCTGCCACAAACAGCAACATTAAAGCGTTTCCTCGCATACTTCTCCCTGTTCAGCGCACTAATAAAGACCTGCTTGTTGTCCTCGTCCTCAGGTCGCAACCATGGGACGCCGTCCAGCCCGCTGGTGAGTACTCTAACGCGTACTTTTAGCGCGGAGGCCCGTTCTCTGTCCGGGGGAAAATGGCAGCGGCGGCGGCGCCCTCGCTACCATGTGTCGCGGCCACCGTGTCCGCCGCCGGCTAACGCCGCGTGTAGCTGTCCTCGTCGCGCTACCGTTGTTTTGTGTATATTTAATTGCACGTGACCAGGGGCGGAATTTTGATATCAAAGGTGGGGGGGGGACTAGTGGTGGGAAGTCCGTCTATTTTCAAAGATTCGGCTCTTTTGGCTCGGCTCCCGTAGAAGAGCCGGCTCTTACGGCTCCCAAATGGCTCTTTTTATGCATTTCTTTCGTTACCATTTCTCCTCTCCGTGATTATTTGTCCTGTTTTTGAGAAGACTCTCTGAGGGGACTGATGTTGCGACGATGCAGAGTCTTCCTACCATTACCTTAACCAGGCATGGGTAGACTGAAGCCTTGGCCTCCCACCAGTTCAGTGGGTCTTCTTCAGCTCTTTGGATGAGGGGCTCCTCAAGATTGGACGTCACCTCCAGTACAGCATCAGCTGTGGGATTTCTCCTTGCAGTGTCTCCTGTTGCTCTTTCGTCAAAGAGCCTCCACACAGCAGAAGCTTGTGGTTCCTGTGAACCCGCCCCTGCTCCAACTTCATCCTCTTGCCCCTCTGATGGAGGAGCTGACAGTTTGCTGGGGTTGCATCTTGCTGCTGCTGCAGTTATTCTTTGAAGTGCCTCATCCACAACTCTGTTGTCGCTAAATGCTAACTTTTTAGTTTAGTGCAGTGGTTTCGGAAAGCACAGTGTTGTACTCCATTCTCAGAAATGTTCTGTCCGTCGATGAACAAAGAGCGGTGGCCAGCTCCTTTACTTTATCCACTGTTACACTCCGTTGGTGGTGGGCTGTTACCCGCTGCAGACCCTTGCAGAGAGGAAGAATTTTGGAGGCTGTGACATCGCTGAAAAAGAGAAAACAGCAAATGTGAAAATTAGGCTGTTTGTTATGTGATACATTGCTGTTTTTACAATTAATAAATAATTTCTGTTATGAATAGTATTTTGCTATTTACTGCAATCTTTAACTGCATAGTAGTAAAGTAAAAACAAAATTGTTCAAGGTACCTTTCTGCACTTATCTCCACAGTCACCTCCTCAAAGGGCTCCAGAACGGGGCAGACCTCTTTCACTGTCTCCCATTCCACTTGACTTGTAGTATCAACAGGAGCGTTGATGACAGCCAGGGTGGAGATGATGGCATCTTTTGACTCAAGGATGCGTTTCAACATATAAAATGTTGAGTTCCACCTTGTAGCACACTCCTGTTTGGGCCTTAGCTCTGCCATCCCCATCTGGCGTTGCATGGACTTCAGCTTCTCTGTGGCAACCGTGCTTCTGTGGAAAAACTCTACAATAGCCTTCACCTTGGAGTGAAGGCTTTTCTAGGTTTTTCTACTGGGGAGAACATACATGGGGTTTAAGGCCTGGACATATTATGGCTTTTGTTATGTTTGCTGCATTATCAGAAACACAGCACACCACTTTGTTGTCTACTTGCCACTCTTAGTAGCTCCTCTGCCAGGTTTTCTGCAGTATGTCTCTGGGCAAACTTAAAACAGTCAAGAAGGCAGGATGTCATTTGAAAGTTTTCAATAAAGTGACAAGTGACGTACATGTATGAGCATGTCGTTCTGGATGTCCAGCAGTCAGTTGTCAGGCAATTGAGAAAATGCTGAAGCTTAGCATAGCAAGTGCATAAAGACATGATTGATGTACGTTATTGAAATGGTGGTTTAACAAAGTTTTTATCAGAAAATCGCAAGAAGTGTGAATTGATTAATGATAGTTGAATGATAGGTAGAAGTTGGCAGAATAGCGACTCCCTGGAGTGTATTTTTTCACAGGATCTGTTAGTTGGATTTAGTTAAATTGCATGATGTGCCTGATATTGCCTATAACTCAAGGGAATACGAATATCAAAGTATGTATTTATTATAAAACCCCGGCTTTGCTCCAAAAAAATCTGGTCACCATACTATAATGGAAAATTTTAATCCGCTACAACTTTGCAGACATTTTCTTCAGAAAATGTACCTTTTCTAATTCAGATAGCCAACTTCTACGTAAAATTCGTATGTCCTCAGTCTTCTGTACTTTTGGGGGTTTGGACATTGCTAACGTTTCAGAGCTGCTGGCTGTTTTGAATTGGTTTGAATGAGAGCATGACAGGGGAGGGGGAGTTGGAAGCTTGAGCGGGCGCTGTTTCCGTGTGGTCATAGTGCGTGCAGTTTCTCCAGTTAATTTTTTTTATATAACGTTAGTTTTCGGACTGTAAAAAGTGGAGGGGTCGAATACTGTCTTCTGAAAAAGTGCAGGGGACGTGTCCCCCCCCATAAATTACGTGACGAATGGATACTAAATCCTGCTATTCCTGACTATATGCAGCTGGGTGTATCTCGTAACGGGGCGAAAAACTAGTAGGTGTCGGCGTGTGGCGAGCTCACTTGGTTCACGAGGTAATGCCGTGGCCGATCTAAACAAACACTCACTCTATCTCTGAAGATCGGGATGAATAGCAATAGAAGTGTTTTGATATGTGTCATCATCTACATGTTCTGACAGTAGTTCTCCTGTAGTTACAGATACTGCAAGAACAAGCCCTACCCCAAGTCCCGTTTCTGTAGGGGTGTCCCAGGTGAGTGGCCGGACCGAACCTTAAACCACCAGTCTACTAATCTTTAACGACCACTGGGCCTGTGCTTTGGTTTGTCATGACAACAAGTGGACATTGCAGTCTATTAAGCCGACCAGTCTTGCTTCCCGTGCGCTTCTGGTGTGCAAAGGCTGCATACAGCAAGTCTTTGGTTTGTGTATGTCCTCAGCCGGGTGGTGCTGGGTGCTTTAAAGGGACCATTGAGACAAGTTTTGGATCATCCTCCCTCTTTGAGTTGAACTACATTTCATAATGCTTATTAATGTCTATTCTGTTCTGCTTTCCTCTTTTTTGTTTTGTTTTGTTGCTGGTAGATCCTAAGATCAGGATTTTCGACTTGGGCAGGAAGAAGGCCAAGGTAGATGAGTTCCCTCTGTGTGGTCACATGGTCTCTGATGAGTACGAGCAGCTGTCCTCAGAAGGTATGTTTTAGAGAAGCAGAATCGCTGTGTGAAAACGGGGACACAGGGTTGTCATGCTAATTTGAGTATATGAAGATCAATTGCACTTTTCAAGCAAATCTAGACCATGTGCTAGATCCGGCCCTCAAAAACTGACAGGTTTTTTTTCCTGTAGCCCTGGAGGCCGCCCGTATCTGCGCCAACAAGTACATGGTGAAGACTTGTGGCAAGGATGGTTTCCACATCCGCGTACGACTTCATCCCTTCCACGTCATCCGCATCAACAAAATGTTGTCCTGTGCTGGAGCTGATAGGTGAGGTGGTCTTAATTTATGAAGTGCCAATGTGTCTTAATTTGGAGGAGAGTAGCCATACAAGACAAGTGATGCATCAGTAACTGCTTCGTCTATTGGGGTTTTTGTTTAAGGCTTTACTGACTGCACTCGTCTCCTGTGTAGGCTCCAGACAGGGATGCGTGGTGCCTTCGGTAAGCCCCTGGGCACAGTGGCCCGCGTGAACATCGGTCAGGTCATCATGTCTGTGCGCACCAAGGTCCAGAACAAGGAGCATGTGGTTGAAGCGCTCCGCAGAGCCAAGTTCAAGTTCCCCGGACGCCAGAAGGTACGCGTTTAATTCCCTTCTTCCTTTCCTTCGTCATCAACTCCTGCAGTCTATTAAGCCGACCAGTCTTGCTTCCGGTGCGCTTCTGGTGTGCAAAGGCTGCAGACAGTGACTCTCTGGTTTGTGTATGTCCTCGGCGGCGTGGTGCTGAGTGCTTTAAAGGGACCATTGAGACAAATTCACAATCTAGTTGTAATCTGTTCCATATGCCTTGATTTGTGGAGACTCTCCAAACCTGACATCCATTGTCTCTCTCCCCCCACCCTCAGATTCACATCTCCAAGAAGTATGGATTCACAAACTACAACGTCGAGGAGTTTGATGAGATGATGGCGGAGAAGCGCCTGATTTCTGATGGCTGCGGGGTCAAGTACATCCCCAGCAGAGGGCCTCTGGCCCGTTGGAAGGCCCTGCACGGCAACTAGAGCTGCGATTGGCTGACCACGTGACAAAACCTATTAAAACGGCTTTGATTACAACTACAGTTTACTTGTGTTGTCTCTTCCATGGAATTCCAAAGGACATGGTTCTGAAGGACTCTGCTCACATATAATGCAGTGTTTGTATTGCACTATGGTCTGAACGTATCCATGACTTTGCTTTACTGTGTGGTCCCAGAATTCAGACAGGTGATGCAAAGTCAATAAATGTAGAATTTCATTCTGGTTTTATCAGATTAATGCTGGTTTCATACATTTTACCGTCTATTCAATTCTTGAATGGGTATTGGAGATCAGTAGCTGTATTGGATGGCATCAAATGGTGAGAATTGAGGTTAAAATGACCCAGTCAGACTTCATATTGCATAATGTGGATATTATTGCTTGTGATTGAGGAACTGGTGCTCAGTATCATTTATATATATCAAAGTAAGTGCCAGCAGAGGCATTATAGGTAAAACTACACAAAGCTCATGTCGCTCGAGTGAATATTTTGTATATTAACACAATTGGATCTCTGCAATAATTGTCAGGATCAAGCCACCATTCCCTGAATATAGAAGGAGAATCATTGAACCACCATCACTCCGCAAGTTTATTGGGTTACACAGCAGCAGTACAACACTGGAGCACATCCAGGACCTCTTACAAACAGCATTCACAATTCATAAATTGAATGCAAATAGGTAGTGCTTTAGATGGTTTGTTCAATCAGCTTAATTGTAAATGTTGCTGCATTTCTATGTATTTTTACTTTCCAGTGAAAATACACTTTCACTTTAAAATCAAATGATCCCTTGTGTCAACAGAACATCAAAATTCATTGTAAACTATTAATTCCCTTAACAGAGGCGTTCTTTTGTGTTACTTCAATGGGACATTCAAAATAAACTAAAATAAAAACCAACAACTTAAAGTTTTACGCACCCATTAACACCAATGTAAACACTAAAACACAAAACATTTCCAATGCCACCAATAAATAGCTAATCTAATAGCTTTTATAATGTATGCTGTATATTTGTTTCCCTTTATGTACAATTGTATCGGGAGTGATCTGTTTGATCCGCACGCCCCTGAACACTGTTCTGACAAAGTTCAGGCTATACATGTGACTAGACAGACACTTGCCGTAGGATGATATGCAGTGTCTAACCCAGTACCAAAATACCCTTTGATGAAGAATTCACAATAGCAATCGTTTTTTTAACTTACTAAACTACAGTCAGATGGAGAAATGGAATGTATGTGGGATGGACATGTGGGGATGGAAGGAAGGACCAGGAGGGCACAGAGATATGGAGGGCAGGGTGTGGGCATGTATATGTATATATATCTATATATTACTCTGTCTGGGGCACAGATATGGCGGGGCCCTTGGGGTCGTCGAAGCGGTCCATGGTGCGGAGCTGCATGATCATGTGCAGGCCGTAGGTGAGCACTAGCACCATGAGCAGGCTGGTCAGCAGGCCCATCCAGATGCCGGGCGTGAAGAAGCCCGCGCAGTCGCTGGCGTACGCGAAGTCGCTCCCTGTCACGTTGAAGCCCTGGATCTGGACAGCGAGAGGAAGAGAGATAGAGGGGGTGAAGGGGAAAAGATGAAATGTTGTAAGAACATATGTGGGAGTGTGTGTGTTTGTTTGGTGGCTGGCGTAATTGGCCTCACCTAGCCCAGTTAGAGGAGAGTGCTAGCATGCTAGCACATGTACCATCTGCTCTGCCATGTCATATCAAACCCAGCAATAAACCAGACTTTACAACACCACTACCTGCCTGTGTCTTTGGAGGAGCCCCGATCAAAGCCACATGATGTGGCATTGTGGCAAGGATCATTTGCTACACATACATAGAGATTATTTTTCTTCTATAGTTAGACGTGGCTATTCCAAACAACATTGGCCCTTTCTCCCTCCATTTCCCTCACCTGGAAGTCTCTAAAGGAGACCCTCCACTGATTGGCCGGGTCTTTGGAGGTGCGCGGGACGAGGGCGGGCCACGTGAAGCTGGAGACCTCGTCGCAGCGGTACGAGTACTCGGCCGGGGCGTAGATGTTGCGGCTGCCATTGAAGGTGGCCTTGGTGCCGTCGTACTCCAGCTCCACGGCGTCCATTGTGAACCAGCGGCGCGCCGACACCGGATAGTGGCGCTGGCTCATGGCAAAGCTGGAACACACACAAACAATTATTGCCCTATGATCATTGTAGTCAAATATCTTCATTTGGATTACAGACTAAAAGATAAATAAATAAAAGCCAATGCATATTGAAATGTGAATAAAATGCGTGTGTGTGTGCGTGTGTGTGTGTCTACAAGCACAGTGTTTTCTCGATGCACTTACATCAGTTTGAAGTTGACATGGCCGAGGACCCCTTCATAGTTCAGCACCAGCCTGACAGGAACGAAGACAGGGCAGTAGAGCAGATGGAAAGATGAGGAAACAAAGAGAAAACACACCATTTAAATTAAAACATTTGAAGTCATACACTTGATAATCGCTACCACAGCTTACCCCGAAGACACAAAAGCAGGGAACTTTGTAAACTATGGATTGACATGAATTCAAGAAGCAGCCACCACCACCACCACACCCACTTACCTAGACTTGGTCTGGTCACACATTGAGCCGTGGAGTTTGGGACGGTCTTTCTGGCCGAAGGTGGAGCTGGTGAGGTCGTGGTCCTCCCAGCGGCCTCCCCTCAGGATGCCGACCGACAGGCCCGCGGCCCACAGCATGATGCAGGTGTTGTCCCTCTCCTGCACACAAACAGACACGCAACGTCATTCACAGGTGAATAAACAGGAGGATGTGGAGAAAAAAGTCAAACAAACAGACACCAAGTGCTGCTGAGTCAATAGGGAAAGTGTAGCTTTGGCACAAAGCAAGACTAAGACAACATGAATGGGTTTGTTAGTTAAAGGCCTATTACAAAACATCCATGGGATCATCACAGGAAGCAGACAACAACAACAGGTGCTCCTTGTTGTTGTCTGCTTCTACTAGTTTACCTTAATAAAAACATGTTTCTTATTTGACCCGTTGAATACCTTAGTTTGATATAATTCAATTTTCAAAAAAGCGAGCATGCAACACAAATTCATCAAGAACGTTGACATTGGCTACAGGTGCAGAATGTTCACATATTTACAATCAAACACAATGTACAGCTTCACAGCACACGTGAATCAAACGAAGGCATCATAGAAAAGCCTCAGCAGTACCAACATAGCATGTCCACTGGGGAAAAGACAGCATGGGGTTAGCTAGCTAATCTAGCCTTGGGTGTTGGGGAAACGGAGCTGGCTCACCTTGAACTCCACTGGGCTGTGGACATCGGGCTTCTCCTTGCCTCTGCGCCTCTCCCTCTCCCTCTCCTTGTGGCTGGCCTGTAGCAGGGAGCGCCCCCCACCCACGCCGGCCTCCAGAGACAGAGCTGCTGCTGCTGCCTCCTGCACAACCAGAGGGTTGGGAGATGCATACAGAGAGGAAGAAATCCCATGAAGTGACCTAGAAGTCATCATTGCTGCAATGACATTTTTTGATATTCCCTTCAAAGAGTTAAGGCTGATTTATATGCTTTGGGCACTCAACACTTTTGAAAAGCGTCAACGTTCAACGTTTTCAATTCATTCTTCGTGGAAAGGTTCAGCCGTCTCCATGTAACCAGACTATATCCAGCGTTCTTGATCTTTCTGAAGATTGTATTGTTAGTTGCCTAAGTAATGTTATGGCAAGATACTGAATGGAAGTGGAATAATCCATGGTGACATAGAAATGAAAATAAAATTGAACAAGTATGAGACGTACAGAGTGTTGAGCGGAGC
>PIJE02001801.1:10247-12747 GCA_002895965.2 Coryphaenoides rupestris
GAGAGGGGAGAGAGAGGAGAGGGAGAGGGAGAGAAGAGGAGAGGAGAGGAGGAGAGAAGGAGGAGAGAGAGAGAGGAGAGAGGAGAGAGAGAGGAGAGAGAGAGAGGAGAGGAGAGAGGAGGAGAGAGGAGGAGGAGAGAGGAGGAGAGAGGAGAGGAGAGGAGAGTAGACAGAGGAGGAGAGAGGAGAGGAGAGGAGACGGGCGGATGCTCTGGTCTGAAGAGCCGCAGTCCTGCTCTCTCTCCAAGCGCCACGTCGCCATGGCAACCGCAAGCGGCGAGGGAGACTGGGTCGAGGAGGAGAGTGATTGAAGAGCATGAGAGAGAGGGGGAAGAAATGAGAGAGGCGCTTCAGGTTAAAACTAAATTAGCATGAGACACAGACAGAAGGCGTGGCGGCGGTGGCGGCGGTGGCGGCGGTGGCGGCGGTGGCGGCGGTGGCGGCGGCGGTGGCGGTGGCTGTGGTGGCCGTGGTGGCGGTGGCTGTGGTGGCTGTGGCTGCGGTCGGTGGCCGCTCAGTTATCCTGAAACTGGGCATACTGCTGGCATCCGTTTGGTCCCGTCGGCAACATGCGTCCTCAAGTCACGATGCAGATTCGATCCAGGAGCGGTGAGACGAGCGCAGCATGGCCTGCGTGTCCGGTCTGCGCCAGCCAGTAACTGGTCGTCATCATCTGGGTGGCAACCAGATCTACACATATCAGCCTGCCGTGGTGGCGGTGGCTGTGGTGGCCGTGGTGGTGGTGGCGGTGGCTGTGGTGGCTGTGGTGGCTGTGGTGCTGGCGGCGGTGGCTGTGGTGGGTGGCGGTGGCTGTGGTGGCGGTGGTGTGGTGGCTGTGGTGGCTGTGGTGGCTGTGGTGGTGTGCGGTGCTGCGGCGGTGGTGGTGGCTGCGGTTGTGGTGGCGGTGGCTGATGTGGTGTGGTGGTGGGTGCTCCGATCGGTGGCGTTGTCGCGGGCTCGGCGCTGGTAACCTCCGCTAACTCACGGCGTAGGTGGCTGCTCTACATAGACAGGTTGTTCCTTATGATGCCACATATATTCGTTTTTGAGTCTCCCCTCTCTCCCATGAAGACCACCATCCTTTTTCCTCAACATAGCTCACCATGGGGTGACAGGCGCAGACAATGGTGCCGCGTACGCTCGCTGTACGCATACTTCTATCCGAGAGTGCGACTCGGCTGTGGCAGTGTGCGGCGGCGGTGGCTTGCGAGCGACCCGGTCGCGTGCCGTTGGCGTGTACCGGGTGGCGGTGGCCTGTCGGCGGTGATGACTGCGGTGGCGAGGCTCGCTGGTATGACAACGGGCGCGCAGGCAGACCTGCCGCGACTTCATCTGACCTACACAGCTTCGCCGATCTGGAGCACAATACGAAACCCTCAGCGAGCGGCGCAGCCGCTCTCCAAGCGGGAACAACGCTGACGACCGCCAGTGTTGAAAAACAGGCATTAGCTTCGGCGGGCGGTGGCTGCGGGCGTGGCTGTGGTTGCCCCTAGGAGCGGCGGCGTTGGCTGTGGTTGCGGTGGCGGTGGCGGATCCACATACACAGCAGCAGTGGGCTGGACGCATTTTCATAGCGTTCGGCATTCGCTACGGCATCAGAAAAGGGGCCTGTAGTTACAGAGGCACCTACAGTATATACTGTAGTTAGAAAACACTCACAACACTTGGTTCTAAGCGGTGTCGCTGTGGGGGGCTACGTTTCCCGTCGGAACGAATTGAATTGGCTTGACATATTCAGAAGGTGGACACCGTCGACACACACGGTTCATTAGTGCAAACACCGCCGGTCAAACACTGCCACTACAGATTGTCTCAATGTGAGTCCAATAGATATTACTAAGCACCGCCAATATGCCACCAGAGTGAGAAACAAACCCCACTGGCGTGCCGATACACAGAACTACAGTTAATTATACAGACTGTTATGATATGAAGCCGAAACGAATCCGCCGATAACAGATCGGCTGATATGTCTCGCTAATGGGATTCGAGTGGTGGCGGGGGGGGCCCAGCGGGGTGGAGTGGTCAGAACAAAGTGAGACGCACACATTTCTCTCTTTTTCCCGCCGTGCGTCTCAACTGACACAATCGTCACCGGTTCGCCGGCCATCTCGTCGTCTCTGAATCAATTATTCACGTCTCTTTATTTAATATATTCGTACGGACACAGGAGGAGAGAGAGAGGAGAGAGAGAGAGAGAGAGAGAGAGAGAGAGAGGAGAGAGAGACACCAAAGGGGAGGAACGAGATCGACGTGTCGCATATATAAACGGAAACAGAACCACTTAAGAACCACCAAGTTGCCCCGGCCCCCATTACCTCACCTGGTGAATTAGCCGGCCAATCAAACCATTCGGTTCGATTTGTTTACGAGAATAGGATTGTTGACTGGCCTGGCTGCTTTAAGGGCACACAAAATGAACGGCTTTACGGACAGAAATGTTGTGGATTTCACAATATACTTGAAAGTAATAAAAATACATTTTGAACCAGTCAGTCAG
>PIJE02001801.1:23455-39651 GCA_002895965.2 Coryphaenoides rupestris
GGACCTCCCCGGGACTGGCTGGCACCATGCCACCGCCAACGGCCCGGACAGGAAGCTTGCGGCGCGTCCGCACAGCCGCGTGAACCCCCGGGACAGTCGTCACCGAGGACGGAACCTGGGCGACACCTCGGCCAGCAGGGACTGGCAGGAGCTGGCAAGCGTTTTCAGCGGGACCGGGATGGCTGGCACTCAGAATTGGCACTTCTGCTCTTATCCCAGAGGGCCTCCAGGTCCAGGGTGCGTGGATGTCGTCCGACACCACCCGCGGGCCACGCCTCGCTGTTCAGCCTGGACAGCACGCACAGCAGCACCTGGTGGTGGGCAGGCGCCGCCCGCCGCCCACACACACACACACACACACACACACACACACACCACATGGAGACATGGACACTCAGGCAAAGAACACACAACCCACACACACACACACGACAACACACACACACACACACACCCACACACAAACACACACACACAACACACACACACAACATGGAGACATGGACACTCAGGCACAGAAACACACACACACACACACACACACACACACACACACACACACCACACACATGGACATGCACTCAGGCACAGAAACACACACACACACACACACCACAACACACACAACACACAACACTCAGGCACAAAACACAAACACACCCACACACACACACAACACCACACACACACACACACACATCACACAAAACACACCCACACACACACACACACAACACACACACACAATCACACACAAACACACACACACACACACACACACACACACACCACACAGCACACATCACACACACATACAGACACACAACACAACCAACACACACGCCATGCTCACACAAGCATAAAATAGACCGGCTAGACTGCAGTTTTTTATCCTGACGTCCTCCAATATTGGATGTCAGACAAGCGCACGCACTCCCCCCCCCCCCACACACAGCCCCACCCACAACACACACCCACACCACGCACCACCACGCCGCGGGCGCGTGAAGGTCGCCCACCTCTGAGATGACGACGGGCAGGTGGTCCATGGGGGAGCCGGTCACCTCCCCCAGGCGGAGCTGGGTCCTGAAGGCCTGCCGGCTGACCCGTCTCACCCCCCTCTTCAGCACGCAGAGCATCTTGCTCCTCCACGCCGGGGAGGTCTTCACACAGCCGTCAAACACACTGGTTGAAATGCTTTCAATGGCATTGAAAGCACTGGAAATAAGCGCCCACTTATTTCGACAAAAGCGCACCGTTAGCCCGGGGGGGGTACGTAGCAACGTAGCATAGCATAGCGTAGTGTAGCATATGTTCAGGATGTCATGATATGCGGGTGGGATTCTTATTGGTAAATAAAAAGTGTCCTTATAAAGAACTAAATACAGATCAGTAAAAATAATAATACAAATAAATAAATAAATATAGATATTAAAAAAGAAACTAATATATTAAAAAAATACAAGAAATACAAGAAATACAAAAACACAAAAAAATATTAAAATACAAAAATACAAAAATAAGATACAAAAGAAAAAAGAAAACATACAGTATAAAAAATATATCTAATAATAATAATAATAAGAAGAAGAAGAAAAATAATAAAAATAATGATAATAATAATAATAATCTCTCTCTGTCTCTCTCTCTCTGCCTCTTCCTCTCTCTCTCTGTCTCTCTCTCTCTCTGTCTCTCTCCCTCTCTCTCTCTGCCTCTCTCTCTCTCTCTCTCTCTGTCTCTCTCCCTCTCTCTCTCTGTCTCTCTGTCTCTCTCCCTCTCTCAGTTAACCTCCGTGCTGAGGGAGGTGAAGTACTTGAGCATCTTGAAGAACCACAACATCCCCAAAGCAGCCCTCCACCTCTACTCCAAGAGAGAGACTCTGTACATGGTTGGTCATGTTTTAGGGGTTTTGGTCTTACAACAAATGTGCTCATTGTAATTGCTGCTTTGGATAAAAGCGTCGGCCAAAATCCCCTAAATGTCAATGGAAATGTAAATGTAAATTATTTGAGATAATCCCATTCGGTTCTCCGATTCACTGCACTCCGGTTGTGTTCGCTAGTTTGAGCTAGTTTTGCTCTTCTTCTGAATATTTGATGGTAAATGTTGTCCTCTATTATTCACATTCTTGCAATACTTCAGATTCAGAGCGCTCGGTTAATCGCAAGGCAAATTATTTCTCTCTTTTACAAATGCTAGAAAAATGCTAATTAAAAAGTTGAATGGAATGAAAAATAAATAAATATGAATGAAACAAATGAAACAAAATAATAACACTGGAGCAATGTGTCAACAGTACACCCAGACCTTGGCCATGGTGACGCAGTGGTACAACCGGCTCCAGAGCACCATCCTCCCCGTAGAGCTGGGATTGGTCAGGGACGAGATGGACAGGACCAGGCGGCAGCTAAGCCCCGCCCTCCAGGAACTGACCTGGGCTCAGGACGACCTGTGGGACTACATCCAGACCACGCGAGATCTGGTCCAGGTACTGACCGGGACCGCAACACAAGTCCACGCCAGGCAATCCGCGCACTTTCAATCCATCCTGCTGGTGGCGTGTCTGTGATTCATGAGAGATCTCACTTTGTGAAAAATGTTAACTTTTCCGCTGAACTCGCAAAGAGAAACACAGGTTTAACAACGGCCTACTTCTCAAGTGAACTTTGTTAACCTTGAAGTTGCTTCAACACTCCCATTGTTATTAACTGCCAACAGCATTTTTACTTGTAGGTATTGTTTGAAAAAAAGTTGCCGCTCAATACTAGCTGACGCCAAGGGAGCCGCCGACGTTGTATTATTTAGTATTTCTTTTTTGCCTTTATTTAGCCACGATAAAAGCACATTGATATTTGCAATCTTTTCTCCAAGAGTGTCTTGGCCAAGATAGGCGGCAAATGTTACAGACGCACCATTAAAAAGCAATATAGCCCAAAAACCACATAACCAACAAAATACAAATAATAACAAACACACAGTTTCAGTCATAAAACTAAATAGTAAAAAGTAAGTAAGTAAAAAAGTTAAAATGCTCTTTCTATCCAACGGACAACAACGGAGTCGCAGACAGACTTCTCTTACACGCCGCGATCATTAACTCCCGATCATCTATTATTTACGCGTACAGTACATCGCCGATCCTTTACGTGAAAAACCCTATTACATGTTACGGATCAATACGGCCTCTTATCATGCCGTGCTTCATCGATGCCAATGGGCGTAATGGGCAACGTTGGTCTCTTAATGACCGCTGTGCACACCTACAATCACCGAGAACGATAATTGTGCGCCGTTCGATATGAACGTGTGTTCTCTCCTTCCTCAGGGCGTGTCCAGCCGCGTGCACGAGAGCAAGGCCAACGTGCAGGAGATCCAGGCGCTGATGACGAAGGTCAGCCACCAGGCCTTCGTCACCCGGAAGAAGGGCGCCACCCTCCTGGTCTTCGCCGACGTCGAGGAGAGCGTGGCTCGGCAGCGAGCGCTCGTCACGGACACGGGGGAGGAGATCCACAAGCTGGTGCAGGTAAGATCACTGAGAACAGGCGAACCTCGCTCTGCCAGGTCCCAACTCTTCTCTGTTCTAGCACCCCAGTGGTAGAGAACCACCCCAGTGGTGCCAGAACCACCCCAGTGGTGCCAGAACCACTGGGGTGACGTCCGGACGGCAGAGTCGCTCGCCAGCTTCCGCAAGAGACTCAAGACCCACCTGTTCAGAGTTCACCTGGACTCTACATAACCCCCCTCCTTAACAAGAGACTCAAGACCCACCTGTTCAGAGTTCACCTGGACTCTACATTAACCCCCCTCCTTAACAAGAAGACTCAAGGACCCCACCTGTTCAGAGTTCACCCTGGACTCTACATAACCCCCCTCCCTTTAACAAGGGACTCAAGACCCACCTGTTCAGAGTTCAACCTGGTTAATAAACCCCCCCCTAAAGAGACTCAAGACCCACCTGTCAGGTCACCTGGACTCTACATAATAAAAAAAAACCCCCCTCCCTTAACAAGAGACTCAAGAACCCACCTGTTCAGAGTTCACCTGGGACTCTACATAACCCCCCTCCTTAACAAGAGACTCAAGACCCACCTGTTCAGAGTTTCACCTGGACTCTACATAACCCCCCTCCTTAACAAGAGACTCAAGACCCACCTGTTCAGAGTTCACCTGGACTCTACATAACCCCCCTCCTTAACAAGAGACTCAAGACCCACCTGTTCAGAGTTCACCTGGACTCTACATAACCCCCCTCCCTTAACAAGAGGACTCAAGACCCACCTGTTCAGAGTTCACCTGGGACTCTACATTAACCCCCTCCTTAACAAGAGACTCAAGACCCACCTGTCAGAGTTCCTGGACTCTACATAACCCCCCTCCTTAAAAGAGACTCAAGACCCACCTGTTCAGAGTTCACCGGACTCTACATAACCCCCCTCCTTAACAAGAGACTCAAGACCCACCTGTTCAGAGTTCACCTGGACTCTACATAACCCCCCTCCTTAACAAGAGACTCAAGACCCAACCTGTTCAGAGTTCACCTGGACTCTGACATAACCCCCCTCCTTAACAAGAGACTCAAGACCCACCTGTTCCAGAGTTCACCTGGACTCTACATAACCCCCCTCCTTAACAAGAGACTCAAGACCCACCTGTTCAGAGTTCACCTGGACTCTACATAACCCCCCTCCTTAACAAGAGACTCAAGACCCACCTGTCAGGAGTTCACCCTGGACTCTACAGTACCCCCCTCCTAACAAGAGACTCAAGAGCCCACGATGTTTCAGAGTTCACCTGGACTCTACATAACCCCCTCCCTTAACAAGGGACTCAAGACCACACTGTTCAGAGTTCACCCATGGACTCTACATAACCCCCCTCCTTTAACAGAGACTCAAGACCCACGCTGTTCAGAGTTTCAACCTGGGACTCCTACATAACCCCCCCTCGCTAACAAGAGACTCAAGACCCACCTGTTCAGAGTTCACCTGGACTCTACATAACCCCACCTCCTTAACAAGAGACTCAAGACCCACCTGTTCAGAGTTCACCTGGACTCTACATAACCCCCCTCCTTAACAAGAGACTCAAGACCCACCTGTTCAGAGTTCACCTGGACTCTACATAACCCCCCCCCTCCTTAACAAAGACTCAATGTAAATGTAAACCATGTTAGACATACACACACACACACATACACACACACACACACACACACCGAGTCAGGTTCAACAGTCATGCATTCCATTGGTACGTACTGTATACAGTATACCGTAGTGTAGACCAGATTTGTGTTTGTGTCACATAATCAGTAGAAAACAGTAGAAGCACGGACGAGCAATGGTCCTGTTCTTGCCCGAGTCCGTCATCAGTCATTAATAACGACGCCATTATGGTGCAGGAGGACACAAAATTAGCACACCATCCGCCGCCAGCCAAACGCTGGTAAAATATGCAAGCGGGCTGGAAGATTTTGCTTCACTCACCACCAGCCAGAAAAACAACAACGATGGTTTATTGACTGGCTGGTAAAATGTCAAGATCCACAAGCTATTTGACCGGCTGGTTTATTCCGCACGCTGTATGTTCTTAGATGTTGGTAATGCACTCAGAATGACACCTCTGCTCTTATCCCAGCTATTATGCAGGCAACCTAGCAATTATGAAACTCATTCTATTAACCTTGCAACTATGAATGCTTGAAACCTGCTCTGTTCTTATCTTTATGTACCACAGCGATATATTGCTGTCTCTCCTTCAACAAATGTTCTCTCTGTAAGATGCTTTGGATAAAAGTGTCAAGTGCCAAATGCCCTTCATGGAAATGTAAATGTAGGTTAACACCTTCATCATGTTTTGCTAAAGTGTGGAAAGTGATCATCATGAAATTTACTCATTCGCATCTTCTCCTGGGCCTCCTCCTCCTCCTCCGCTGCCTCCATCGCCTGGACTCTCTCCACCCCCCGACCCTGGGCTCCCCCCCGCAGGAGAACCAGTCTCTGCTGGCCGTGTCCCAGCCGGGCGGCCCCGAGTGGCGGGCCTACACAGACTTCGTGGACGGCGTGGTGCTGGCGGGCTGCTCCAGCGGCGTGCGTTGCTCCCTGCAGTACTTCCTGGAGAACACGGACGCCGCCGCCGCCGCCGCCGCCGGAGCCACCCAGGCCATCGCACCCCTCTTCGAGGTGCAGCTGGTGCTCAGCGGTAAGGAGATGACCTTCGCCCCCTCGCTGGACCTCAGCCAGCAAGGAAACTTCTACGACGTGGTGGACAAGATGGTGGCGAACATTGCCAAGATGGCGTCCTACATACCCAGAGTGGCGGAGCATAAAGGGATGGAGAATTATCAAGTATGTGGGGCATACGTGCACACACACACACACACACACACACACGCATGCATGCATAGGCACATGCACACACACACATACAGACACACATACATAAATACATACATACATAAACGCACTCCCATTCCCACTGCTCAATTCCCACTGGCATTCCATGCCGAGAATGTAATGCACTCACAGTATCACAGACACTCATGATAAAAGCATTCCCCAAACGGTATATTTTATTATACTATGTCATTAAATGCACATCCGTACATACACACACACTGAAGAATACCACACATGTGGTATTGTTGCCGGTAGGAGTAGTCTGTATTATTTCCTCTCTTTCGTCCCTCCAGACCGACATAGATGAGATGCCAGATTTGGTTGAGCTGTGCCATGTGATCCGAAGTCGAGCTCGGGCCGCGATCGCAAAGGTGTGTGTGTTTGTGTGTGTTTGTGTGTGTGTGTGTGTGTTGTGTGTGTGTTTTGTGTGTGTGTGTGTGTGTGTTTCTGTGTTTTGTCAGCCACTGAAACAAAGATCTATTAAACATCATTCCGTGTTTTGTCCTCGGTTTCAGGTCCGGGAATACCAGGGATCGTTTGCTAGTTACCGCTACCTGTGGACCGATGACAGGTTCTGGTCTATCCTCATTACGTCTGGTCTATCCTCATTACGTCTGGTCTATCCTCATTACGTCTGGTCTATCCTCATTACGTCTGGTCTATCCTCATTACGTCTGGTCTATCCTCATTACGTCTGGTCTATCCTCATTACGTCTGGTCTATCCTCATTACGTCTGGTCTATCCTCATTACCTCTGGTCTATCCTCATTACGTCTGGTCTATCCTCATTACGTCTGGTCTATCCTCATTACGTCTGGTCTATCCTCATTACGTCTGGTCTATCCTCATTACGTCTGGTCTATCCTCATTACGTCTGGTCTATCCTCATTACGTCTGGTCTATCCTCATTACGTCTGGTCTATCCTCATTACGTCTGGTCTATCCTCATTACGTCTGGTCTATCCTCATAACCTCTGGTCTATCCTCATTACCTCTGGTCTATCCTCATTACGTCTGGTCTATCCTCATTACGTCTGGTCTATCCTCATTACGTCTGGTCTATCCTCATTACGTCTGGTCTATCCTCATTACGTCTGGTCTATCCTCATTACGTCTGGTCTATCCTCATTACGTCTGGTCTATCCTCATTACGTCTGGTCTATCCTCATTACGTCTGGTCTATCCTCATTACGTCTGGTCTATCCTCATTACGTCTGGTCTATCCTCATTACGTCTGGTCTATCCTCATTACGTCTGGTCTATCCTCATTACGTCTGGTCTATCCTCATTACGTCTGGTCTATCCTCATTACGTCTGGTCTATCCTCATAACCTCTGGTCTATCCTCATTACGTCTGGTCTATCCTCATTACGTCTGGTCTATCCTCATAACCTCTGGTCTATCCTCATTACGTCTGGTCTATCCTCATTACGTCTGGTCTATCCTCATTACGTCTGGTCTATCCTCATTACGTCTGGTCTATCCTCATTACGTCTGGTCTATCCTCATTACGTCTGGTCTATCCTCATTACGTCTGGTCTATCCTCATTACGTCTGGTCTATCCTCATTACGTCTGGTCTATCCTCATTACGTCTGGTCTATCCTCATTACGTCTGGTCTATCCTCATTACGTCTGGTCTATCCTCATTACGTCTGGTCTATCCTCATTACGTCTGGTCTATCCTCATTACGTCTGGTCTATCCTCATTACGTCTGGTCTATCCTCATTACGTCTGGTCTATCCTCATTACGTCTGGTCTATCCTCATTACGTATGCCGTATGCCGTCAGGACGGTCGCCATCCGACCTTTCGAAACAAGGCGTAATAATTCATTTCCTGTACGATCCCAGGTCAGAGTTCATGAGGCAGTTCCTGCTGTACGGCCATGTCCTGAGCACGGAGGAGGCGGAGCTGTACGCTGACTACGAGCTCAAGAGGAACCCCCCCACCCTCGACAACTTCAAGGAACAGGTGTCTTGTTGGGCGGTGGCACCCTAACCTTGACCCTTAACCCTTAACCCCTAACCCCAACTCCTAAACCTACCCCTAACCTTTATATGGTCCCTTATGTCTTTTAATGGTTTAATTAATATTGTAGATATTTGTATATTTAACAAAAATGTACAGTACTATTTTATGTATTTATTTACCAGGGACAGTGCACATTAGAGTTAGCTAATGAGCTAATATTGTAGATATTTGTATATTTAACAAATATTCTTTTGTGCATCTAAAGAAACTCATATAGTTTAGAAGTAGGTATCATGACTACACTTTCCTGTTTTACTTTCTTAAAATATCTTTCAATACAATAACGGACAATTTATTCAAATATTTCAGTTTTTGTAATAAAAATGTTTTAAACAAGAATGAATGCAAATTAGACCAAAATAGGAAATAAGGAATATTATACCAATATGAAGGATGATGGGCACCCGCCCACCACGCCCGTGTGTGTTCCAGATCAACCTGTTTGAGTCGCTGTACGTGCGCGTGAACAAGATGGACGACCGCCGTGTGTTCTGCGGCTGGCTGCAGCTCGACATCAGGCCCTTCAAGCACACCCTGATGAACACCATCAAGAGGTGGAGCTGGATGTTCAAGGAGCACCTGCTCAACCACGTCAACAAGAGGTCGGAGGCCACGGACACGCCCACCCGACACTGACAACGCTGTGGGAATGTGTTGTGTGTGTGTGTGTGTGTTGCTGGTTTTATTAGCAGAGGTGGGACCAAGTCATTTTTTTGCAAGTCACAAGTAAGTCTCAAGTCTTTGCACTCAAGTCCCAAGTCAAGTCCCAAGTCAAGACAGGCAAGTCCCAAGTCAAGTCCCAAGTCAAGACTGACAAGTCCCAAGTCAAGTCCCAAGTCCTAAACTTTGAGTTTCGAGTCCTAAACAAGTCATAATGCGCTCTTCAACCAAATGTAATGCCATTTTAAGGGAGTCGTTTCTTGCCCTTAGGGGGGCGGGGCTAGGGCTAGGGGGGTCTCATAATCACTTTTGACCCATAATAATCTGGCCTGTAAAGCCCTTTGAGACTGTCTTGTGATTAAGGGCTATACAAATACAATTTAAAATGTTTTATTGAACATCTACATGAAAGCAGCAGAAGTTAAGAGGTAAAAGATACAAGGTAAGACAACTATTAGAGAATTGTGCAATGAGCGTGAACCATCCCTTTAAAACAAGTGCGACTGAACTTAATAAAAAAAAAAGTAATCCAAACAAAGAAGCAGCATTTTATCTTATTTTACAATTAAATGTATTTTCATTCAAAAGGTATCAATGAAACCCCTCCCCCCTCATACCACACTAACCAATTCCTCTATTTTCTCTGTCCCTCTCTCTCTACTGATATATTCTAGACACCTAAAAAAATCCTGCGTAAAAGTTACAATCATTTATTATAAGGTACATCAAAACAATTGCTACTGACCTTCAAGTAGGCCTACAATTTGAACACTGGCCTGAATGTCTGAGAAAAACCATGCAGATCCCAGAGATGGGAGACAAAACGTGATTCATGGAGACTGTGTGTGTGTGTGTGTGTGTGTGTGTGTGTGTGTGTGTGTGTGTGTGTGTGTGTGTGCGTGTGTGCGTGTGTGTTTCATTTCCCCACAGGGTTGTGCTTCTTCTGTTATCTCAGGGCCCTATGATGCATTGCATTTGCAAAAGACCAAACGTCTGTCAGTCATGTGTCAGTGTCGAGTGTCAAGTCGATCGGAGGAGTGGTTCTCGAGAACATCGTCCCGGTCCGAACGGGCACATCCCGACGGGCACTACACTCGCATTATTAATTTCATAATCAACTTGTTGGCAAAACAATCTAATTTGTCAACAATCTAACGTTAATATTAGCCTCGACTTACCGTTCTATGTGCAGCTTCAAATGTCGAACAAAGTTGGAAGTTGTTGCGTCTCCGTCTGTGATTGTCGACCCGCACGTTTTGCATTCTGCAATTCGTTTTTTGTTGACCACCGCGTAGTTTTTATACGCAAAAGAAATAATCTTTGGTATCATTTTTCCAATATTGCTCCGTCGTTCTGAATCATAACGTTAGTTCTTCATGGTTCTCTCGCGCAACTTGATCGGATGCTGTCTGTCTGATTGGTTCAAGGTGGATCTGGGTAATGAAGTGTCGATTCGCTGGAAATGTAGTTCATTCAGGAAATGAAGGGAAATTAATTGATTCGCGGCACACTTTTTAAATAACATATTTTTTTATCTTTGGGCTTTGGGGGAAGGTATCAAGTCTTTTCAAGTCAAAAGGCTCAAGTCCAAGTGAAGTCACGAGTCATTGGTGTTAAAGTCAAAGTCGAGTTGCAAGTCTTTTTTGATTTTGTCAAGTCGAGTCTAAAGTCATCAAATTTGTGACTCGAGTCTGACTCGAGTCCAAGTCATGTGACTCGAGTCCACACCTCAGCACCGAGACTGCCCATTCTCACCACCTGGGGTCTGGGGGGGCGGGGCTACAAGCCGTCACCTCTCTGTCTCTCTCTCTGTCTGTCTCTCTGTCTCCTCTGTCTCTCTGTCTCTGTCTCCCTGTCTGTCTCTCTGTGTCTCTGTCTCTGTCTCTCTGTCTCTCTATCTCTCTGTCTCTCTGTCTCTCTGTCTTTCTGTCTCTCTGTCGCTCTGACTCTCTGTCTTTCTCTGTCTCTCTGTCTCTCTGTCACCAGTGTGAGGGACCTGTCCACCTTCGTGCAGGACACGGCGCGGGGCCTGGCCAGCAAGGTGTCGGACGGGGACTACGCGGGCCTGGTGGACATCATGGGTCACCTGATGGCGATCCGGGACCGGCAGATCAGCACCGAGCAGCACTTCCAGCCCCTCACGTCCACCGCCGAGCTGCTCAAGACCTACGGCCAGCAGCTCCCTGAGAGCGTCTACACCCAGCTGGAGGTCAGCCAATCACGGGTTGACGTGCGCGGAAAAAACACGGCGTGACTAACCGCGCGCTAACGACTGCATGCTAACATCCACGCGCTAACATCCACACGCTAACATCCACGCGCTAACATCCACACGCTAACATCCACGTGCTAACATCCACGCGCTAACATCCACGCGCTAACATCCACATGCTAACATCCACGCTAACATCCACACGCGTTAACATCCACACGCTAACATCCACGCGCTAACATCCACGCGCTAACATCCACGCGCTAACATCCACGCGCTAACATCCACATGCTAACATCCACGCGCTAACATCCACGCGTTAACATCCACGCGCTAACATCCACGCGCTAACATCCACGCGCTAACATCCACGCGCTAACATCCACGCGTTAACATCCACATGCTAACATCCACGCGCTAACATCCACGCGTTAACATCCACACGCTAACATCCACATGCTAACATCCACGCGCTAACATCCACATGCTAACATCCACACGTTAACATCCACACGCTAACATCCACGTGCTAACATCCACGCGCTAACATCCACGCGCTAACATCCACGCGCTAACATCCACATGCTAACATCCACGTGCTAACATCCACACGTTAACATCCACGCGCTAACATCCACGCTAACATCCACGCGCTAACATCCACGTGCTAACATCCACGTGCTAACATCCGCGTACTCGCACGATCGATCTACTTTGATATAAGGCACCCTTTTCAACTGCTTGTTTGAAAATAAATTATGATTATTATATTTCATGATTATATTAGAATATAAGTTTGAATTATAGAGTTATAGAGTTAAGTTGCAGTTGCTCATTGATGTTTGATTTAAACTCGAAGCAGTTTTTCAGCATTGGAAATTTGATAAATGATCATTTAATTAAAGGGCTTTTTCTGTGGCCTCCTTTACACACGATTTGTCATGTCACACCTCGTATGACCAAAGCTTCTCTTTGGACAGGATTTCTTCACTTTCGTTTTTTTTTTTATATGTTTTTTTCATTGTCCAGGAGTTGCCCGAGAAGTGGAAGAGCCTGAGGAAGGTCGCCTTCACGGTGAAACACGAGGTGGCACCGCTGCAGTCCAACGAGGTGGCCGTCATCCGCAGGAAATGCGCCCGCTTCGAGGTGAGCCCCGCGCTCAGCGTTCAGCGTTCAGCGGTCAGCGGTCAGCGTTCACCGTCGTCGCCATGTGCTGCCACGTCTCCTCGGACAGTGAGATGTCAGCGTCACACAAAAAAATCCCTCCTTTAAACCGAGCGGCCTTGCTATCAGTCACTGTTTCACCACCTCCACCACAACCTCCACCACCACCACCTCCACCTGCCCGCCTCTGCATAATGCATGACAACACAGCCAACCTTCCAATCAATCCACCACCCCGGCATCCCCTGACCCCGACCCCGACCCCGACCCGCCACCCCCATCTCCTGCTTGCTTCTCTCTCTCTCTGGCTGTAGGTGAAGCAGCACGAGTTCCGAGAGGCGTACCGCACCGAGGCCATATTCAAAGTGGACGTGAGCGAGCCGTACAGGATGATTGATAAGGTGAGCCGCCGGACATTCCCACCAGCTCCCAGCGTCTCTGACTCTGACTCTGACTCTGTGCGGACGGCGATGTACAGTACGTGTTTACATAATATACTGTACTGTACCTCTGTAGCAGTGTAAGCCCATGCAGAACAGAAAAAGTTGGTTGACTAAAATATTGATGAGGTGTGTGTTAATAAATGATAAGACGCCGGGCTCTATCTCGCTCTTTATCTCTTTCTCTATTTTTTTCTCTCTCTCTCTCTCTCTCTCTCTCTCTCTCTCTCTCTCTCTCTCTCTCTCTCTCTCTCCCTCTCTCTCACCGTTCCAGACCAATCGATCAGTTGCGGTTCTAGAGGCAGAGATGCGTAAGCTGCAGGACACCGCTGACCTGTTTGAGGTCGGCTTCCCCGACTACAAGCAGCTGCACCGGTGTCGCTCTGACCTCATACTGGTCAAGGCAGTCTGGGACATGGTCATCTTTGTCAAGGTACATATACAATACACCAGCATATGGACGGTATATAAGCCATAGTAATTAGCTTATGACGTGTAAAATTACATTTTTTATTAATAGTTACCCAAATCCTCATCTCACAAATCAGACTAGATTAACATCTAAATTCAGCTCAAATCTGTGTGAATTGTGGTTTCACTTTCTTTTGCTTCAAATTAGTTTCGGCCAATCATGTTCCTGGGGGGCAGAACCACAACAAACCACAACAAACCACATATTCACCCAAATGTTTGACTAACTTCTGGATCCGAGATTATCCAAACTTGAATCCTTATTAGAAACCCTAACTTATCGATAGAGTATCCAAACAGAGAAGAAAAAATACACAGTTAGTGTTAACTAAATTAAATCTTATGTGCGTTTTTGTGCAGCTTACCCTTGTGCTTTGTCCCGTCTATCGAGGGTCTTCATTTCAAATAGAAAGCTCTGATTCTCTTCTCCTTGAACGGCAGACCAGTATAGCGGACTGGACCAAGACCCCTTGGAAGGAGATTAACGTGGAGCAGATGGATATGGAGCTCAGGAGGTTCGCTAAGGTGCAGCCATCTCAAAAAGCCAAAGAAAAACACTAATCCTCTGAAAAACACTCTCCCTTTGGCGCCCATAGTTGACTCAATGGTCTCAATCTGCTCGTGTGTGTGTGTGTGTGTGCGTGAACAGGAGATGAAGACCCTGGACAAGGAGGTGCGCGTGTGGAACGTCTACGCGGGCCTGGAGTCCACGGTGAAGAACATGCTGACCTCGCTGAGGGCCGTCAACGAGCTGCAGAACTCGGCGGTCCGCGAGAGACACTGGCAGCAGCTCATGAACACCACGGGGGTACGAGGAAGGCTGGGAGGGACCTCCGACGTGACGCCGCGTCAGAGAGGAATATGAGGAAGCATGAGAAAGCAATGAAACAAGTTGGCCTAACTCTCTCAGAGTCTAGCCTTGTGTACAGTATATTCCTAATTTCACTCGTTTAATTAATGTAATGAGACATTTTAAAACTCGACTCGTGATTCATTTCTTTATTTTGTATTATTGTTAGCATAGCATAAATGTTGCATCAGTCCCCAGCCAATTGAGTCGGCCCTGAATGGAAACCCGATCAGACGTGTCCTCGCTCCCTCTCTCTCTTTCTCTCTCTCTCTCTCTCTTTCTTTCTCTCTCTCTCTCTCTCTTTCTCTCTCTTTCTCTCTCTCTCTCTCTTTCTCTCTCTCCGTCAGGTGCGGTTTGTGATGAATGAGAGCACCACCCTCGGGGACCTGCTGGAGCTACAGCTCCACCGGGTGGAGGACGAGGTGAAGAACATTGTGGACAAGGCGGTGAAAGAGATGGGTATTGAGAAGGTGAGTGGAATGTGTGTGTGTGTGTGTGAGCGGTGATTGGGTTTTTTGTGTTTTTTGGGTTGACATCAGGGTATTGGGTAAAATATGTATTGAGACACCATACAGAGTCATAGAGACACTACGCAAGATAGCGCGTTATACCTCAATAATCACCAATCTCTTGGCTTGCATTTCTACAGCACTTTTATTCAAAGCTCTTTACAAATTGCCTCACACACGCATTCATACACACATTCTGTCAGGGCCGAGTTCATTATAAAGGACCCAGAAGCAGACTCGGTAGACAAAACCGATGACGATATGCGGTGATTTAATAAAAAATAAGAATTGAGGCAGATAAACTCAAAAAACATCTCGGCGAAGGTACAGGGTAGGCTCAGGCAACATCCAGCAGTCAAAAACAGGAAGGGGTCGCGGCACAGAGAGACACGCAGCCTTGGGTTGGTAACAAAAACAAAAAGTTCTCAGGTCAAAAATACAAGCTTTGGTGAAAAACAGCAGAGATCTTCAGGTAAGCTTCTTTGTCAATGGCAAGGTGATAGGTGAGATAATCAGACAAATGAGTTAGTTTCAAGTTTCAAGTTTCAAGTGTTTTCACTTCACAGTTTACACAAATATAAGCAGTGAGTGAAATTCTTATGTGCAAAACGCCCGACAGCCGACCGCAGTTATAAAAGAATACAAATAGAAATAGAAATAGAATATAAAACTATATTAACAAGTTATAAAAAATCTAAACAAAAGAAAACTATAAGATAAAATAAAGTGTCAAAAAAATATTAAGGGGAGCAATACAAATATAAATCAATGTAATAAAATATACATTGTTATATTTTGATATTCACAGAATGTCACAGAATACTTCCTCAGACAGTCACACCAGAACACACTAGAACAACACTAGCACCAGCAATTAGCACCCGGACTTTAGCACTAACCAGTAACACTAAGCACTAGGCACCAGGACTAGCACTGAGCCAGTAGCAGTAACACTAGCAGTAACACTAGCACTAGCAGTAACACTAGCACTAGCACTAGCAGTAACACTAGCACTAGCAGTAACACTAGCAGTAACACTAGCAGCAGTAACACTAGCACTAGCAGTAACACTAGCAGTAGCACTAACACTAGCACTAGCACCAGCAGTAACACTAGCACTAGCACAGCAGTAACACTAGCACTAGCAGTAACACTAACTAGCACTAGCAGTAACACTAGCACTAGCAGTAACACTAGCACTAGCACTAGCAGTAACACTAGCACTAGCAGTAACACTAGCACTAGCACAAGCAGTAACACTAGCACTAGCAGTAACACTAGCACTAGCACTAGCAGTAACACTAGCACTAGCACAGCAGTAACACTAGCACTAGCACCAGCAGTAACACTAGCACTAGCACACTAGCACTAGCACTAGCACTAGCACCAGCAGTAACACTAGCACTAGCACTAGCAGTAACACTAGCCACCAGGTACTAGCATTAACACTAGCACTGCACCA
>PIJE02001801.1:46561-54061 GCA_002895965.2 Coryphaenoides rupestris
TCTCTGATTTGTTTGTTGATAAAAGCGTCAAAATGCCCTAAATGTAAATGTAAATGTAAATGTAAAATATAATAATTAACATTCTTATTATTCATTCATTGGTTCCCTTGTTAATCGATAACTTGGAGATAACTTGTCAACCTGGACCCTATTTTCATTATTATCATTTGGGGTCTAAGTGACTCAGTGTGGGGAACAGTTTTTGAAATTGGTTTATTATTGAGAGTCAGATCCAGACATCTCCTTGAGCGAGACACAATGACAAACAGTCAGAATCGAGCAAAAGATAAAGAAAAATGAAAACCATCTCTCTGTAGGGATCTTTTTCATAATGTTGTCAGACACTTATAATAAAAGTCTGAGCCTGTCAGAGGCAAAAACATGCGCTTTTAGGGGACTTGTATTGACAGGGCACAATTGCCCCAAAGGTTTATGTTGCCGACGTTTCACGGCTGAAGCAATCTCGCTCAATACTGGAGCAATTTCAAAAATGGCCGTCTGCTTTAGTCACCGAGGCCCCGAATGATAGGAAAATACTGTTTGAACAAATCCTTTAAGTCATGTTCACTTTGGGTTGTTGGATCGAAAGCCGGAGATGGATTCACGTATGGATTGTCGACGTCTTGCTTGACTTGTGCGTTGCTTACCGTAGTCCATAGGGAACATCTACAAGGGGCTGGCGCAGACGGGAGTGTGGGGCTGCTTTGACGAGTTCAACAGGATCTCCGTGGAGGTGCTGTCCGTGGTGGCCGTGCAGGTCAAGACCATCCAGGACGCCGTGCGCAACAAGAAGCAGAGGTCAGATGTCACGCGGGCACAACGTGGAGGAACGGAGTTTGTCGTTAACAAAATCGATGCATTTGAATGGACATGGTGTCGGTGTCTGTGTCTGTGTCTGTGTGCAGGTTCCACTTCCTGGGGGAGGAGATAGAGCTGAGGCCTACAGTAGGGATCTTCATCACTCTGAACCCGGGCTACGCCGGCAGGGCGGAGCTTCCTGAGAACCTCAAGGCTCTATTCAGGTCAGAGACATAGAAGGAGGAGCAGTACTGTAGATGGAGTAGTAGCAGTTACTGTACTCACAACCCATGATGCATCAGTGTTGTTTAAGATTAGGTATTGGATGGCTACGGTTACATGTAAAGTGTGAAATGGTTGAATTTAGCTTCTGTTCCGGTGTTACTATTACTGCTCTTTAAAGATTTTGACATTTTATCGTAAATTGATCGTAGATTTTATTGAAAGTGACACCGAATATTGTGGCTATTTTCTAAGATAAGGGAGTACTGAGTTAATGTTGCAGACCGCAATTCTTTGGACCGTTCACAAGTAGTCTACCAGGGAGGGATTTGTACCTTCAGCCATCGAGGATTGAACCCACAACCTTTCGGATGGGAATCGAACACCCGAGACACTAGAGTACCCTGCCTCCTTGGTGCGATGGTTATGTTAAGCTAAAGGGGACGAGGGTAAGGCAAGGGGGCAAGGCAAGGGGGTAAGGCCCTGTGGGGGGGGGGGGGGGGAGGTGGTGGTGGAAAGCGATGCATCGTGGGAACTAGCATGGAAGACACAAACCGATATCGATCACTAAAGCTCCGGAGATTTCCGTTGATTCAACCCGCCGGCCGACTGAACACGTGCAGGCCCTGCGCCATGGTGATCCCGGACTTCGAGCTGATCTGCGAGATCATGTTGGTGGCCGAGGGCTTCATAGACGCCCGGCTGCTGGCGCGCAAGTTCATCAGCCTGTACACGCTGTGCAAGGAGCTGCTGTCCAAGCAGGTGCGTGACGACCGGCATCCACCAACAAGGTGCAAGGCCTGTGTGTCTATTAACTATTAGTTTATGTATTAGTACGGTATATTCAACATTCAAGAGGTTTATTTGTCACGTACACATACAGGATATGCAGTGAAATGAAAAGTGTTGATGCTGCGCAGCGGAATGTGCAAAGGAATACTAAAGATAACTAAAGATAGCTTGTATTGATCAGAATCAGAATATTTACAATATTTAGAAAATGTTCACTATAAAAACAGAAATATAAATATAAAACATAAAAAATATATAAAGGCAGTATAAAAAAAAGTATAAGGAAAAATAGTATAACTCAAGTCTAGAAGTAAACTATAAAAACTGTTGGTAATCCCAAAAGCCTAATTGCTTTGTCACTTTAACGATGGGACATCTTTTATATCCTGATGAATAATACTATTGTATTCCTCACACTGACCGGTTCCATGGTTCCCAGGATCATTACGACTGGGGCTTGAGGGCCATCAAGTCGGTGCTGGTGGTGGCTGGGTCCCTGAAGAGAGAGGACAGGAGCAGACCTGAGGAACAAGTACGACTTACACTCAGGTTACTGTTGGACTGCAGAAGGGAATCAAGTGAAACGTATGTTTACCTTTGTGGTTGTACATACAAAGTCCTTGGTTTTCTGCCTTTAAACAGAATTATCATTCGAAGAAAACAAAAGGTATTAAGTAAACAAGGCTACCGGTATATGTATCTACAGCAGAGGTAGCCAACACGGTGCCCGTGGGCACCTGGTCGCCCGCAGGGACGCCGCGAGTCGCCCGCAAGGCATGCTCTAAATAATAATTATTTTTTTAAATTAAGAAAAAAAGAAAAAGTTAAATTTGAAATAAAAAAAAAGCTTGTCACCCAGTGATAAAACAAGTTATGCTACGAAATTAACGTTGGTGAATGGGATACGTCTTGTTGACCCATATGCTTTAGGCGCCGATAAGTGGATTCATGGGCGTAGCATTTAGTTGGACGCTGGGGACGCTGGGACAATATCCACCCCCCCCCTCCCCCTCCCGGATCAGAACCGCGATTATACAGAACTATACAGCTGTGATTATACAGAACTATACAGCTGTGATTATACAGAAACTATACAGCTGTGCTGCGGGCATCACTAGGCTTTAACACCATTGATGTCACGGTCTCGGGTCAGCGGGCTCGCTGTGGTGAGGGTGGGCGTGGTGATCTGTGCACTTTGTTATTCAGGACATTTTTATCAAACAAGTCGCCCTTCGTACTACTACCTTTGAAGTAGCTCTCAGGTTCAAAAAGGTTGGTAACCCCTGGTCTAGACGGTACAGGAGAACATTTCCTGTGTCCCTCCCCAGGTACACCAGGAGTGCTATGATGCCCAACAGGAGCTACAGCGGCGCGTCGACCGCGCCACCAACGAGCCAACGGACCGCCAGCGACCCCGGCACCTGCACCTGGCCCAGCGGCGAGGCCTGGAGGCGGAGCTTGAGCGGGCGGGTCGGGCGTGTCGGGACCTGGGCCGCCTGGCGTCCCTGGCCAACCATATGGTGGCGCAGGCGCTGTGCTCGCTCGGCCAGCGAGAGGCCACCTCCTTCCTCAAAGGTGTCGTCCAGGTAGGAGGGAGGGAGTCGTGTGTGTGTGACAGTTTGGTGATGTGTGTTTGGGCCAGCTTTGTGCCACGTTCATGTTGCAGACATGTTACGTCTCCACCGATGCCACCGGTAAAGAAAACACTAGAGGGGAGATGCATACATTTGTAAATGTGTTATTTTATTTGTATTATTCTATTGCTATGCAACCTCTGGCACAAGAATTTCCTTTGGGATTCATAAAGTTTTGTCTTATCTTATCTTATCTTATCTTATTTCATAGAACTTCTATGTCCTTATTCAGAAAATCAATGTTAAACAGATCATTAATGGATCATTGAGTAACCTTGCATAAATGTGCGAAAAGCATTTGACGGGTAAAACATTACAGCTTTATACGATGGCTTGAGGTATGCATCATATTATTGAATCAAACTACTCAACTAAATATTGGTAGCAGTGGTGCTGCTACACACCAGTCCAGTGGGGCTCCTCCACTCCAAGGACACACAGGCAGTTGAAACTCGTTCTATTAGCCTCGTAACTATGAATGCTTGAAACCTGCTCTATTCTTATCTTTATGCACCACAGTGATATATTGCTGTCTCTCTTTCTACAAATGTACTCTTTATAAGTCGCTTGGGATAAAAGCGTCTAGCAAACTCATTTTATGAACCTTGAACTATGAATGCTTGAAACCTGCTCTATTCTGATCTGTATGTACCACAGTGATATATTGCTGTCTCTCTTTCTACAAATGTACTCTTTGTACGTCACTTTGGATAAAAGCGTCTGGTCGAGCCACAACAACAACAACAACAATAGTGGCGATGCGTCTCCAGGGAAGTGAAGAAGGAAACACCGGAGGAAGCGGAGCAGGGTTCAGCACAGACTGAGAGTCCAGGCCCAGCGTCCACCGTCCTTCTAGCTCATGTCCAGTCTCTGGAAAATAAGTTAGATAATGAGTTAGATCATATTTTTTGTCTGACAGAAACATGGCTGACCCCGCTGGTGCCGGATCGAGTCATTTGTCAGACCGCTCGTCCTGAGCGGACAGGACGGAAGAGTGTCATGGAAAATTGCATAGACACTGTTCAGATGCGAAGCTGCCGACATGCAAAAAAGCTGTTTGGTTGTTATGCCCGAACCAGAACTGAAACATTCTGCCGTCAGACGGTTGAGGAAGAGAAATGTGGCGTCTCGCCTGTAGATGACCTTTACAGTAGTTCCTGTTTTTGTGTTTGATTCTCCCTATTAATACTGTGTGTCGAGATGGCTCTCTACCCTGGACTCCTAACCACCAGGCCCCAGGTCGTCAGGGTGGGCAAACACACCTCCAGACCCCTCACCCTGAACACAGGAACCCCCCAGGGTTGCGTCCTCAACTCCTGATCTCTGGTAATGATGAGAAGGTCTACCTGGAGGAAGTTGACCTAATCTGTCACTCTGGTGCCAGGACAACAGCCTCATGCTGAATGTCTCCAAAACTAAGCAGCTGGTTGTGGACTTGAGGAGGACACAACAACATCAGAGGACACACAACTGGGGATTAATGTGACTGCTGTGGAGAGGATGAGCAACTTCAGGTACCTGGGAGTCCACATCACAGAGGATCTGACTTGGACTACACCAGGGGTGCCCAATACGTCGATCGCGATCGACCGGTCGATTGCAAAGGAAGTCCAGGTAGATCGGCATGCCATTAAAAAAAATAATTAGATGTTATCATTCATCCTCCCTAAGACGTTTGCCACTTGATNGTGTGTGTGTGTGTGTGTGTGTGTGTGTGTGTGTGTGTGTGTGTGTGTGTGTGTGTGTGTGTGTGTGTGTCTGCCTGTGTGTGTATGCCTGTGTGTGTGTGTGTGTGTGTGTGTGTATCTGTGTCCATGTCTGCGTGCGTATTTTGACATTCTCCCCAGGAGGTCCATGCTTGCTCTGTGATCCGAGAAACATTACTCACACACACACACACTCACTCACACGCACACACGCACACGCACACGCACACACACACACACACACAGGAGTCACCGTCCTGCGTCTTCACTAACTATCGGACAGGAGTGTGAGGTGACCCGCGGCCACCCTGTCTGGATATAAATACGTTCCGGGACATTCTAGAAGCTGGGGAGAGAGGGAGAGGAACTAGGAAATCAAACTATGTCAACTGTTACTCACAACACCTCTACAGATACACGATATTCTATCTTGTATTTCTGCACCTACTGAAAATAAGTTTTAATAAAGTTATTGTACTGATTCAGAATCAAATTTCTGATTTCTGCTAGAACATCCATAAAGGATATGGTCAAAGAGGAACCAAGCCTTAAACTTTTATGCAATTTTCAGTGTTTTGACATAATTCAATTCTGTAAATACATTTAAGGAAGTCTCCGCACGTGTGCTTACAAGGTGTGTACGCATGTTTATATATATATATACAATTCTGTACAACTACACACAGCGATGTCTACACACACATCCCAAGGCAACAAGATGAAAAATTACTTTCTCCACAAATATGACCGGAGCTCACACTCTGTCAGCCAGATGGACCATCTGCATGACCTTTGCTGCTCTGAGGTTTGAACTCTGACCTTGTTGCCATAGATTCCCTTTACAGCGGAAATAACCTCCTCTGTCACCTACTTACAAGAAGAAAAACGCCTGTCTGTGTACACATAGTGCTGTGTGTTTGTGTGTGTGTGTGTGCGCGTGTGTGTGTGTGTGTGTGTGTGTGCGTGTGTGTGTGTGTGTGTGTGTGTGTGTGAGTGTGTGTGTGTGTGTTGTGTGTATTCCTTAGCCTTGCTGTCTTGATGCGTGTGTGTGTGTGTGAGTGTGTGTGTTGTGCGTGTGTGTGTGTGCGTGTGTGTGTGTGTGTGCGCATTCCAGGGCAGTGGGGGGTCCTTGTTTACTGGCCCAAAGGCATCCTATTAATTAAAGATAATGAAACATGTCCTCATAAAGCAGCCCCCGGGCGGGGGAAATGCTGAAACCACCAACAGCCTTATGAGGACGCAACACTTTTTGCAATGGAACGCCTCCCCAATGGAAACAACAGCCCTGTGTGTGTGTGTGTGTGTGTGTGTGTGTGTGTGTGTTCGTGTGGATGTCCTATTAGGTCCACAATAATGGCCATTAGACTATTGATTTGTTAACAGTTACACACAGTATATTCCATTCCGCGCGTGTGTGTGTGTGTGTGCGTGCATGTGTGTTTGATGTGCGTGTGTGTGTGTGTGTGTGTGTGTGTGTGTGTGCGCGTGTGTGTTTGATGTGTGCGTGCGTGTGTGTGCTCGCAAGTGTAGCCTATTGTTAGCTGTGTCCTCTCCAAGTGGGTCCACATCAGTGGCTCTTAAACAATTGATTTGGTAACAAATACATTGTTACTATTGAATGTCTCAAGGGCAGTGGCTAAATGTGGCTCGTTAGCGGTGGATCGACATGGAGATGGAGATTAACACACACATGGTGCCACGCAGCCCACAGAGGCCTGGCTGGCAGAACGGATGCCACGGGCATCTTCCTCTTTCTTCCATCGTGGTGGGCAGGCGTTCACGCAGATCTTCTTATAAGGTGTGTTCTTTGGCCGTCTGTATATGTTTTATGGTCTGATCTGGAGCAGTGTTCGGCGTGCACTCCGTGACCAGTGTGGTCGTATGAGGTGTGTCCTTCAGCTTCTAGGTGTATGTGCGGTTATGTATAGACAATTGTTGTTTCAACACTAAGGATCTGGGCCAAAATCTGAAAGAAATTCGATTGGACTTCTCTCTCCATGTCAGCACCTATTTGTAACAATCACCTTTTCTTGGCTGCTAAACTGGACTCTGGGTTCGTTGCATGGAGCAGAGAGGGTTTAAATAATTTCCGGGATTTATATGTAGAAGGTCAATTTGGGGAGTTTGGTGACTTGTGTGATGTCTATAATCTGTCGCTCAGATAGGTTTAGATATTTCCAGGTTCGACATTTTGAGATGTAGGTGCTCTATGCCAAGATATTGCCTGTCTTTTTGTTTAAATATGTATTTTTTTGCTACCACTGTATCACTGCTCACTCACCCGTTCCTGGAAGCTAGCCGATATCTGCTTTTGGGGAGTTCCTCATAGCCCTGCAGAGGGCGCTGTC
>PIJE02001801.1:60661-63161 GCA_002895965.2 Coryphaenoides rupestris
TCGGGACGTCCTCCCATCGCTCCTGGTCTCCGGTCTCCCCCCTCTCTCCCCACCAGTCTCCCTATCTCCCTCCTTGTCCCCCCCCCCCCCACCCCACCCGCCCCCTGCTGTGATGAATAGCATTAGCTAGAGACCTGCTCCTCCGCTAGGCTGAGAAGATTTGTTATGCACGCTGCCACGGGAGGTTAGGAAGAGGAGGAGGAGGAGGAGGAGGAGGTTATGAGGAGGAGCAGGAGAGGAGGGGCGTGACAGAAAATGTCAGGGTGGGTTTGGAATGCGAGCTACTGCTCAGTGTGGACAGACACTCGTGGGAGAGTTGGATGTTCAGTGTTTGCCCGTCCACAGGGCCGGTGTTTGATCCTCGTCCTCGGCGGTCACACTGAAGGAGAGGAGCAAGAGGAAAGAGATAGAATATGTTGTAGACGGTAGCAGCAGTCGTCTGCAGGCTTTCGTTTTTTTTTTTTTTTTTTTTTTTTTTTTTTTTTTTTTTTTTGTTTTTTTTTTTTTTTTTTTTTTTTTGTTTTTTTTTTTTTTTTTTTTTTTTTTTTTTTTTTTTTTTTTTTTTTTTTTTTTTTTTTTTTTTTTTTTTTTTTTTTTTTTTTTTTTTTTTTTTTTTTTTTTTTTTTTTTTTTTTTTTTTTCTTTTTTTTTTTTTTTTTTTTTTTTTTTTTTTTTTTTTTTTTTTTTTTTTTTTTTTTTTTTTTTTTTTTTTTTTTTTTTTTTTTTTTTTTTTTTTTTTTTTTTTTTTTTTTTTTTTTTTTTTTTTTTTTTTTTTTTTTTTTTTTTGTTTTTTTTTTTTTTTTTTTTTTTTTTTTTTTTTTTTTTTTTTTTTTTTTTTTTTTTTTTTTTTTTTTTTTTTTTTTTTTTTTCTTTTTTTTTTTTTTTTTTTTTTTTTTTTTTTTTTTTTTTTTTTTTTTTGTTTTTTTTTTTTTTTTTTTTTTTTTTTTTTTTTTTTTTTTTTTTTTTTTTTTTTTTTTTTTTTTTTTTTTTTTTTTTTTTTTTTTTTTTTTTTTTTTTTTTTTTTTTTTTTTGTTTTTTTTTTTTTTTTTTTTTTTTTTTTTTTTTTGGTTTGTTTTTTTTTTTTTTTTTTTTTTTTTTTTTTTTTTTTTTTTTTTTTTTTTTTTTTTTTTTTTTGTTTTTTTTTTTTTTTTTTTTTTTTTTTTTTTTTTTTTTTTTTTTTTTTTTTTTTTTTTTTTTTTTTTTTTTTTTTTTTTTTCTTTTTTTTTTTTTTTCTTTATTTTAGAGTTTAGTTTGCGTCATTGCCACCGTGCTGTCGGACGTTGAAGCGAAGAGGACCAGAAGTCGTCCCCGAATTCGCCTTCGCCGCCCCCTTATCCCAACGTGCGACACGTGAGTAGTCTTCGAGAGTTGAGGTTTCACGGCGAATGCAGCGCACTGTACGACTCATCACGGTTTTTCTGGCAAACTGCAGAATTAATTATTGACATCAGACGGTGATGTCCCTGTGTTGTCTTTATACGTTACTGTTTAGCCTTGCCGTTTAATATATACGATTTAATCTTCTTTTTCCCGAGCATGGAACAGTGATGTGCTACTGTGTAGACAGCGCAAGAATGTCCGCCACATGGGACATTGATCGTCAGGGACAACGCCGCACATGAGTCAACGTCAAACCCACGTGCAATTCACAGGAACCTTTCCGGAACAGTCATTTCAATTCCGGGGGGGGGGGGGAGACGTGCAAAAATCCAGGACTCCCCGGACCCCTCTGGATTCCATCACGCTCTCGTACACGCAACACAACTGTCTGCGGGTTTGTGCTTAAGTGAGCGTTCCTCTGAAGTCCAACCAAGCCGTGGATCATTAGCTCGGCGCGGCGTCTGTGCTGCTGTGTGTTTGTTGTTGACGCCGGTTCCCCTCTTGGGGGGGTCCGCGCTGGCTGGCTCTCCTCCGAACACCTAACTCGGGTGGGAGGTGTCAGAGCTCCCGCCCGGCGGCTGTGAATTAACAAATTGTCAACCCAGGAGAGCGGGCGAGAGAGAGAGAGAGAGAGAGAGAGATACAGAGACAGAAAGAGTGAGGGCGGGGGGGCAGATTTATGTCTCCCTGCGTAGTTCAGTCTGTTAAGGGACTGTGAATGTGATGGGTGTGAGAAAGAGAGGGTGTTTGTGTGAGAGAGAGTGTGTGTGTGTGTGTGTGTGTGTGTGTGTGTGTGTGTGGTGTGTGTGTTTGTGTGCGTGTGCGTGCATGTGTTGTGCGTGTGCATGTGTGTGTGTGTGTGTATGCTTGCATATGTGCATGAGTGTGCGTGTGCATGTGTGTGTGTGTGTGTGTGTGTGTGTGTGTGTGTGTGTGCAGTGAAGCAAGGAAGAGAGGGAGGGGTAGGGGTGGGGGGGGGGGGGGCTTATGTAATCTTGGTGAAGATAGATAGGTGAGGCTGGCGCTGGCCTGAAAGAACATTCTCATCTCTCATTGGTCGGTCGGTTGGCAGTGACAACCGCGGCGTTGTCTCAAGGCGTCCGACGGGATCTACACTGAGA
>PIJE02001801.1:68161-70661 GCA_002895965.2 Coryphaenoides rupestris
TAAATGCCCGCTGTGGCCGGCCCCGTGTGGGCGATATTACACAGGCCGTTGCTATCCGCTCAAAGGTCTACGAGCTCGTGCTGCTAAGTGCACGCAGATGGGGAGACCCTCGTCGCTGGACGTACTGCGCGGACCCATGAACAGGTCGAAAAATAAGTTGTATAAATACTAATGGAAATCACAGAGTATTCATCGACCTTTGATCCAAATACCCAAGTACACTATCAATCTTATGCTCATCTACTTATTTTATTAGCTGTACAACAGTCTAACTCATTTCTATTGGAGGTAAGGAAGATATTTACGTGTCTATGAATCTATGTCTATGGCCTCAGAGGTAAAAATGGATACCTAGATGTAAATGCTGTTTCCTAATTTCCTAAATTACGAAGCACTCTTTCACAGAATGTTTAGATGACATGAGAACTAGAGTCAGGACGGATTGCATAAAGTAAAGAAATGTATATGATGAAGTGTGTTTTCTGTTCCTTTTTACCCTATGCATAATGATCAGGTTTGCCATGTGCTTCTCATACAAAAAGGCAAAAAAAAAAAAACACAAACAAAAACGTGTCTTGTCATTTGGAGATCCGCGCAAACAACCTCCGATAGTGGGAGGATGAGGAGGAGGAGGATGAGGCGAATGATGGAAGACCGCTGTAGCCAAACAAACAAGCTCTGGGTTTTCAGAGCGCGGGAGCACGGATCAGTCAAATATCCCCCTGGGGCTTTCTGTTGTGGCTTTCTGAAATATGCCCTACCTCCCACAGAGGGCTCTCCCTCAGGATTACACAACGCCAGCTTGACATTTCTTCGGGACAAGTAGAGATGGCTACGAAAACATATCAGCCTTTCAAAAAAACGTCGATGCGCTCCCTAAAAAGCTGCCTTTTTTTTTTTTTTTTTAAATGAATCACGGCAAAAAGGTTCTCGTTTTAGGACTGTGCTATGAAACGTCTTCAGAGACAGCACACGAGTGGCTGACCCTGGCTTAAACGAGGTGCATACTGTACATATTACTGCACCTCAAAATACACAAAAGGACCCTCTGGAGACACCCAAGCCCAGCCCCAGTGTAATGTGAGGTATGCCAAGACAACCAGTCATTTAACAATCAAGTCAAGATATATAAAAAGCCCCATCCGCCATGATTTAATTCCTAGGTTTCCACGTATGGCTTCTCCCGTTATAACTGAGATCTCTGTTTGGGCCCTCGGCGTTGGTGGGAGGTGGAGGCGGGGGGGGGGGGGGGTGGTGTTAGGGATCAGAGTTTGCGTCCTTGTTGAATACTAATCACGATAAAAGCTCCTCCATTTGCCTCCATTAGATGAAATACCGGGATCTGATTCCTGGCTCATCCACGCTTTCTCCCGGCTCTCGGGAAACGGCCCCCAAACATAAGTGCCCGACCTGCGCCTCTTCCTCCGCCGGTGAAACTGCAAAGCGCTCAGAATAATGCAACGCACCACCCGCACCATTAGCAGCGTGAGCGCCCCGAGTACAGAGTACATCAGCAGAAACCCCTCGCTAAATGTACGCCCTTTTTTTTTTTACCCCTTGAACATTGTACATCACAGAATGTTCGTACATCACAGAATCAGAAAGTCACCTTTGTTTTAATCTTTTTTTGCGGTGCAATACAGCACTTTCATTTTTGCTGTACTTGATTCAAATCGCGCCGCAGCGAAAAAGCCATTTAAGAATGAGTCGACAATTCTGCGAGGTAACATTATCTATTGCACATCTTTTTGCACTTCGTCACATTCCAACGGTTAAACCTCCCGTGGATCCCAGAGGCTCCCGTAAAAAAGGAGGCAATCTTAGCTGGGGTCGTGCTTTACGACAGAATTATTTTTTTATTTTACTACAAACGTATAGCGTGATAATGAGCGTTAAAGCGAGCCGCGGGACGCACGCCAACTGTCTTCCCGCTCTGCTTTTTACGACCACATTTATCCCACGATGGAAACTATAAACTTTTATAGAAAAATAATCATACAGTGAAATTATTGGATTCCCTCGTTGCTAATAAACGTCCCGTATCAGACACCTGCACACAGGCCACGGTATGGAGCATTCAGCCCCTGCTGTATTTCAAAATATGTAACAAAAAAAACCAAGAATGATTTAAAGGAAGTATACCTTCCTTTCATTTCCTTTCATAGAAATGGGGAAAGACAGGCAGAGATGTCCAATACACAAACAACAGTTTTCATGTTCTTAACAGAGATCTTATTCTCTGTGCAAATTAGCATTTAGCTAACTCTGGTACAGCAAAGAAGGAGTACACTGTTCCTGTCAAATAAACAAAAATAAACATTACTACTACTCATTTATACTGGAGTTACAGAGCACGTCCCCGCAACGAATGAATCCATGTCACTCAAGTAAAGTCGTCCGCATGCAAAGTGCTCCTCGGTGTCCAATTAAAATGGAGTTCCATTTTGCGGCCACGGCTTCGGCGAAGAGGGCGTACCAGCGCTGTCCGGAGTGGGCCCGG
>PIJE02001801.1:78161-88161 GCA_002895965.2 Coryphaenoides rupestris
TGGGTTGAGCTGGTTGATGTCGTAACGTTTGTCGCTGAGGTTGAACAGCTGGAATGGACAAGAATAGATGCTCATTATGAATCTCAGACATTTGGGGAAGGGAAGGAAGCATAGTGTGTAAGAGCCATTTTAATCTGTGTATTCTGTATCTGTGTATCTCAATCATTTCCATTTCTTGCGTTTATTTAAAAAAAAAAGAAAACACAGCCAAGATGAACACGACAAGATTCATATGCGCTGTGGCCCACAAACCACGCGGCCTCGTAGGCTAGGTTTGCGGTCGCTTGTCCCCTTAAGCGCGTCCAGAAAAAAAAGTTGTTCCTTTGGCTGTATGTGGATGGATGTGTGGATATTTGATTCTTTCCCTTCCATTGTGATATTTGTGATATTTGTTTTGTTCTGTTGTTTTCATTGAACTGCATATTCTGTATGTTGTGTATGTGACGATTAAACTTCTTGACTCTTGAATCTTGAGAAGTAGAGAGGGAGAGAGGAAAAGAGAGAGAGAGTGAGAAAAGAGAAGAGAAGAGGAGAGAGGGAGAGAGAGGGAGAGAAAGAGAGAGAGAGAGGGGAGAGAGAGGGAGACAGGGAGAAGGGAGAGAGAGAGAGAGAGAGAGAGAGAGAGAGAGAGAGGGGATATGTGGTAAACGTTTATCCGACCTTACCAATGCTTGTGTGGGCATGAGTACATCATAAGACAGTGGGGCAACATCGGTTTAGGCATCAAACACCAAGCGTTTAGTCGCGAGAGGCATGGATGTCCAAACTGCACTTATCTCGCGCTCAAACGCATTTTGCAGCCACGCACACAATAACCTCATAAGACGCTATTGCCCAATGATCCCTCTGTATGTATCTTGTGCTGGTGCACCTCTACTTGCTTCCCTACCGTTTTGGAGTTGGGGGGTTATTGCATTCGAGAGTAGTTCACAATTCATTTTCACAATAGGCGCTTGTGTGTTTCTAAGCGGTTAAACAGTAAAAGGTGATGGGTCTTCACAACTTTCATGGAAACGTTTATCCGACCTTACCAATGCTTGTGTGGGCATGAGTACATCATAAGACAGTGGGGCAACATCGGTTTAGGCATCAAACACCAAGCGTTTAGTCGCGAGAGGCATGGATGTCCAAACTGCACTTATCTCGCGCTCAAACGCATTTTGCAGCCACGCACACAATAACCTCATAAGACGCTATTGCCCAATGATCCCTCTGTATGTATCTTGTGCTGGTGCACCTCTACTTGCTTCCCTACCGTTTTGGAGTTGGGGGGTTATTGCATTCGAGAGTAGTTCACAATTCATTTTCACAATAGGCGCTTGTGTGTTTCTAAGCGGTTAAACAGTAAAAGGTGATGGGTCTTCACAACTTTCATGGAAACGTTTATCCGACCTTACCAATGCTTGTGTGGGCATGAGTACATCATAAGACAGTGGGGCAACATCGGTTTAGGCATCAAACACCAAGCGTTTAGTCGCGAGAGGCATGGATGTCCAAACTGCACTTATCTCGCGCTCAAACGCATTTTGCAGCCACGCACACAATAACCTCATAAGACGCTATTGCCCAATGATCCCTCTGTATGTATCTTGTGCTGGTGCACCTCTACTTGCTTCCCTACCGTTTTGGAGTTGGGGGGTTATTGCATTCGAGAGTAGTTCACAATTCATTTTCACAATAGGCGCTTGTGTGTTTCTAAGCGGTTAAACAGTAAAAGGTGATGGGTCTTCACAACTTTCATGGAAACGTTTATCCGACCTTACCAATGCTTGTGTGGGCATGAGTACATCATAAGACAGTGGGGCAACATCGGTTTAGGCATCAAACACCAAGCGTTTAGTCGCGAGAGGCATGGATGTCCAAACTGCACTTATCTCGCGCTCAAACGCATTTTGCAGCCACGCACACAATAACCTCATAAGACGCTATTGCCCAATGATCCCTCTGTATGTATCTTGTGCTGGTGCACCTCTACTTGCTTCCCTACCGTTTTGGAGTTGGGGGGTTATTGCATTCGAGAGTAGTTCACAATTCATTTTCACAATAGGCGCTTGTGTGTTTCTAAGCGGTTAAACAGTAAAAGGTGATGGGTCTTCACAACTTTCATGGAAACGTTTATCCGACCTTACCAATGCTTGTGTGGGCATGAGTACATCATAAGACAGTGGGGCAACATCGGTTTAGGCATCAAACACCAAGCGTTTAGTCGCGAGAGGCATGGATGTCCAAACTGCACTTATCTCGCGCTCAAACGCATTTTGCAGCCACGCACACAATAACCTCATAAGACGCTATTGCCCAATGATCCCTCTGTATGTATCTTGTGCTGGTGCACCTCTACTTGCTTCCCTACCGTTTTGGAGTTGGGGGGTTATTGCATTCGAGAGTAGTTCACAATTCATTTTCACAATAGGCGCTTGTGTGTTTCTAAGCGGTTAAACAGTAAAAGGTGATGGGTCTTCACAACCTTCATGGAAACGTTTATCCGACCTTACCAACGCTTGTGTGGGCATGAGTACATCATAAGACAGTGGGGCAACATCGGTTTAGGCATCAAACACCAAGCGTTTAGTCGCGAGAGGCATGGATGTCCAAACTGCACTTATCTCGCGCTCAAACGCATTTTGCAGCCACGCACACAATAACCTCATAAGACGCTATTGCCCAATGATCCCTCTGTATGTATCTTGTGCTGGTGCACCTCTACTTGCTTCCCTACCGTTTTGGAGTTGGGGGGTTATTGCATTCGAGAGTAGTTCACAATTCATTTTCACAATAGGCGCTTGTGTGTTTCTAAGCGGTTAAAAAGAAGAGAGAGAGAGAGAGAGAGAGAGAGAGAGAGAGAGAGAGAGAGAGAGAGGGGAAGAGAGAGGGAGACAGGGAGAGCGAGAGTCTCGTACAGTTCCTGGAAGGTATTTTATCACACGTGAGTGGAAGGTTCTCTCTCTCTGTCTCTCTCTCTGTCTCCCTCTCTGTCTCTCTCCTGTCTCTCTCTCTGTCTCTCTCTCTCTGTCTCTCTCTCTGCTTCAGTAGACGTTGGAGGGAGAGTGAGCGCTCCTACCAGGTAGTTGTGTCCGTGTTTGGAGCGCAGCATGGTGGCCACCTCGCGCAGGTTGGCGGCGTAGCTCTGCTCCTCCACGGCGCTGGGGAAGGAGACGGAGATGATGCGCTCCGTGATGTAGACCAGGTCCACCTCGTAGTTCTCCTCCAGGGCCTGCAGGAGGCTAACCGTCCTGGGGCACGCCAGAGGGGAAGGGCGAGAAGAGTCAGAGGTTAAAGTTCACGCTTTTTACATCGAGTCATTTTGTCAATGATTTATACTCAATGAATCGCTCATGGGGAATATTTGACATTCCCAATTTTTGGGCATGTGCAACGATCCGTATTCTGTAACGATGCCAACATACTGGTTTTAAGAGTTGTACGAAGTAAAACACGTGAATATTAGGCTATTTGTCAGGGTTGAAAATTGGTGGAAAATTCTCGAAAAATGCCCGTTGGTCAGCACCCGTGGTGCTAATTGGTTAATTGTTAGGCTCCCACACGCTGCTCAATAAATACTCTCCCTTTCTTAACTGAGAAATCACTGTTTCATGTCACGATGCCAGAGCAGTCAACTGGACGCAGGCCTTGTCAGCGCACTAGGGGGTTTCAATTTGAATATCTTGGTAAAACATTGACAGTAAGACTACTGGTGGTAATACGTTGGTAGTGCTCTAGCTTTGAGCGATCAGGCGTGGCGTCAACACAGAGCACAACGTCCTGCACTCTCAATGACCAGCACCACAGTCCACATTTGCAGCTAATCAGTTTATCCTAATCTTAAACTGTGTCTTTTACCTTTTTCCTTGAAAAGGAAAGTGTGACGGGGAAACAAAACTACAGACTACAGCTTCCCCTTCATCTTAACGTATAAATATACATATATACACGATATATATATATATGCCTTATAGTACGTTCTGACCACTTCAAACGGTGTCATCCTTTTGATTGTATTTAGATTCACAATAACAACCAACATATGGTTTCAGTTTGCTTCTTCCTCCTCGGTGGCTCTGCCCCCCCCCCCCAACACACACACACACACAACACACACGCACAACACACACACACACACACACACACACACACACACACACACACACACACACACACACACACACACACACACACACACACCACACACACACACACTACCCTCGCCTGTCCAACCTGTGCATGTTAGCATCCGTGACATCATTGTCACAAGACGCATGCATGACTAAGGTAAAAAACAGACAATAATTAAATGTACTTTTTTTATATATATATTTTCGTCTTTCCAGTGAACATCTAAGAGATGTCACAGGACACGTAATGTGGTTATCTGGGATGACTCTTGACTCTTGGCTTGTGAGAACAGTCCGAGTGCTAAACAGTGACTTGTGTGGCTTGTATGCGAGAAGAAAGTTCTGGAAAGCACAACTAGAAGACAAGGCCCAACCGGAGAACATACGTTCTGACTGGTCTTTATACATTTGACAAGTTGAGGGTGTTTGTGAATGTACAGAAATACACACAAAATACAACAAAGTAGTTAATTAAAATATCTAAATTGGTTCATTTGAGCTTCTCTGGGCAGGCTGGGCCGACTGGGCGTGGCCCGAGCATGAGCATGTGTGGTGGGCGTGGCCCGGGAGTGTGGCTTCAGCTCATTGGCTCAGATCCTTGGAAGGCCTGACCATATACCGAGATGACCACAAACAACTGAGTTCCAGATTGAGAGAGGGGAGACGTCCACATATCTGCAGACTGACTTGCTTTGAGCCTGTGTGCTGTACTCCAGCCAGAGGCCAAAATCACTGATTTATGTTCCCGAAAAGCTCAAACTCTGTTTTATTGCACGTTACTAATCAATGACATTGGATGCGGTTCAACGTCATTACGGGCGGTGTGATCCTGCTTGCATCGCTGAGCAAGAAGCTTACAAAAACGTCGACAAATATCACCAACTCACGTTCAATAAAAGTAGACCCATGACCTGAATACGTTATATTCACTTTGTGAATGTATTCGAAAGCGGTTTGCTCGGGCCTCCCGCACCGAAACACCCAGCCTCAGGACGTCCTTATACTGCTAAAGAGCTTCATCTCCCTCCCGGTTCCATCTTATAAACACTTCTTCTGCTTCCCCTCCCCTCCCCCTCCTCCCGAGCGCCAGCCGCATGTCCAAACATGGCGAAGGGCAGCAATTCCGGAGTGCACTGGCAGTCCTCCCAGTGGCATTTTCACGCTGAGTGCATGACATCACCAAACCGCCCGAGAATGTTTAGTAAAAAGTCCCGGCGGAGTTGCTTCAAGCACTTGTCGCACTGTTTTGCTTGGACCCGTGGAGATGAGGGGAGAGGGGTGGTGGTGGTGGTGGTGGTGGTGGTGGTGGGAGGGAGGGATAGGGACCACGGCGGTTGTTGATTCAGTCTGTAAATATAGGGGATTATCAAAATATCCCCCCCCCGCATTCCACGCCGTGAGTAAGTCGCGCGGAGCAAACAGAGCGCCTGTGCAGCGACGGCGGCTGGAAAACACAAGTCATCCAAGACGCCGACATGCCGAGACCGCCAGATGGAGGTGGAGCTGGAGGTGATGGTTTTTACCCTATTTAGTGTGTCTGGTCGTTTTTTTACCCGCACCCTGGGACGAAAGCCAGTAGGTGAGAGAGCGAGAGAGAGAGAGACACAGACAGAGATCTTGACATATTTTGTTGTTTGCGTTTTTTTGGGGTGAATTTTGCATGTTCTTTTTTATATATTGGGATGCAAAAAATATTATAATACATTCTATATTGGATATTGGATGTTGCCAACGTGATACAGTTCTGTTCACATGTTTCTTTGTTCTAGTGTATCTCTAACTGTACGTGCATTCTTTGCTCTTGCTTCACACTTGCTTTGGCAATGTAGACGTATGTTCCCCGTGCCAATAAAACCCCTTTGAATTGAATTGAAAGAGAGGGAGCGAGAGAGAGAGAGAGAGAGAGAGAGAGAGAGAGAGAGAGAGAGATACAGAATGAGAGAGAGGGAGAGAAAAGTAGAGACATAGACACTGTGATAGACTGAAACATTGACATTGTGCACATCTATAAAGCCAACTCATGGATGCTGTAAATCCTTCTATGATGTAGACTAGGTATCAATCACTGTGACAACACACAACACACACACACACTAGCACACACAGAAATCAACACCCCTCTACTAAACCCTGAACATGTAAATCCTAAGGGGGGGGGAGGAGGGGGAACGGATCCATAAGAACCAGTAGAAGGCGACCTCCAGACGAGAACATTTTTCCCACATGTGTCAACTGCGAGGAGTTCCTGGGAAGATTGCTCATATGTCTGGCCCCGGGACTCTCACCAGCGCCTGCTGTATACAGTACATAGCCGCTGCTATCCCGCACATCTGGGCCCTTTCAAACCACGCTTATCCATTCATAAATTGAGACATCACCCGCTACCCCCGCTCGCTTGCACCGAAGGGGAGACGGCCCGCGGTGGAACTGCGATGGCGTGCGTCTCCTCGTGATCAAAGTGTGTTTGGAGTGTGTTGGAGCCGTTTGCGTCTCACGCTGGGAAATTCGTGAATTTCTCAATCTCCATCTCGGACGATCGCTAAATGCACGCATTGGTTCTTTGGTTTGGGATCTAGCCTCTGCCTGTGGCCCTGCTGCGGGTATCTATATCCTGCTAGTGTTAGAACTATTCCACTGACCTTTGATGTCGTAGTGTTTGAACGTTGTGCACTGAACAATGGCTGTGCCCTCTTGGAGTGCGATGTAATGTAATAACGGGACGACTTGGGCTGCGTGGCTCAGTGCATACGGTTGACCACCCCAGAGGATCCAGATGATAAATAAAGTGTTTGGTATCGAATCCTCCATTGAGGTCTCTCTCTCTCTCTCTCTCTCTCTCTCTCTCTCTCTCTCTCTCTCTCTCTCTCAGGCCCAGTCAGCAAGCAAGGGGCCAACCTGCTTCTAATCAGCCAGGGACCAAGGCTTGAGGTGAGAAGGCAAGGAAGGCAATCTCTTGATCAGTCCCCGGTCTCACCTCAGACAATCCAGCCCTCCCAGCCCTTACCCTTATCTCCGTATTGCTCACAGCCTTGGACGGGCGGTCACATAATGGGGGAGCGCATCTGGACCAACACAGGCAACCGGCCTCTCTCTCCACCCATCGCCATCAGGTTGTAAAACAATGACCGTACGCGTATTGTCTTACAAAATAGGATTCAACCGAGGGATTGGGTGTTCCAGGGTGTGTGTTGCCAGGTGTTTCACATATACGTGTACATATACATATACTGTATATATTTCTATATATTTCTATGTGCAGTATAATAGTAATGGTCTGGCCCCGTTCCCAACTCCCATATTGTCTTGTGCTTTAGTGTCTTTCTTTATGAAGGAAGGATTATTCTGTGGTTGTAAACCACATAATAATGGTGGTTGGTGAGTACCTTTGCTTTCCAAAGACTGATGGAGAGCGTGTGTATCAAACTCTCAAGTAATATATATTTATTACGTTTACACATGCAACATGCCTAAAAATATCCCTTTATTGGCATCCAAGTATAATGGAAGGAATCCATGTATGTATGTAAGTATATTTCAATTTTGTTGCCAACCGTTCAGCCGATCAACTTCACACTTGCCAGGTTTGTTGCTGAGGACCCAAGGAAGTGCAGTGAGTGTGGAGTGTGAAGTTTGGCAGAACGGTTCTCAAAAAGCCAGTCGGCCCATTTCGAAATGGTCACATGACACACAAGCACAACTTATCGTATTGAGTATTATCCATTGCGGCCTGGTTGGGGAGATAACACAATGGCGAAAAAGACCCATTGATATTTTATTGAACTTTATACAACCTCAGTTAACGAGAGGCCTGGTATTTTGCTCTTTTTGGAAACTGCCCACAAGTGATCATCATTCATAACTCTCCCATGATATTAAAATGGTGTGTGTGTGTGTGAGTTATATTGTTATATTGACTCATAAAAACTGTGATCCATGTTTGGTGGCTAGCGGGTGATTGCTTGGATCTGAGCAGGCCGGGGAAATAAAATGTTAATAATGCAGTACCTGGGCCTATGAGGTGTCTTAAAAGATCCGACAAATCTTATGCCCGACAACATCTTTCTTGACTCGGGAGTCCATTTGGGGACTGGGGGGTGTTGGGGGTGGGGGGGGGGGGGAGGTTGTATAAAACACAACCATTTCCCCGCAAAGTGCAGAGTGACTCCCGGGGCTTTTTTTGATCCCTGCAGGAAATTCCACAAATCTCATATTGCCTCATAACTTTATGATTTAAAAGCCTCATAACACTCACTCCCCTCGACCCGAATATAGAAACGGATTAAATGGAAATATATATATATATATTTTTTTTACCCTTTCACTTCTTCTTCCCTTTGCGCTGAACCGAGGGTTCCTTATTCTTTAACAAGAGGTAGCACATCGGGTCTTGTGAACAAAAAGAATGTGTTTATGAGCAGCTTGTAGTCATCGGGAATCATTAGCGCTTCGATACCCTATGCTGCGCGGGGAGAGACTAAAATAGCCTCTCTTTGTTGACCCCCGTTTCTCAATAGTTAACTAATGGCTATCTTGGGCTGTGAAATTTTCTATGACAAAAATAGAAACCTTGCGTTGAATTCCCAGGACAAAAGAGGGGAGGGCAGGGAGTGGGGATGGGGATTGAGACCCGGTTCTAAAGGGCCCAGTTACACTTATTTTTAGAAACCCCAAAATCTATTAGAAGGTCCGAGCTTATCGATACCGCTATCATCAAGACTATCGGGTCACGTCCGAGACGAGGGTTATGGCGTTTACATCACAAACAAACTGATTGATTGTGCTGATATATCACTTTACTAATCTCATTGTTATACGCTATGTTGAAGAGGAGCAGCGTATTCCTTTTTAAAATAAATGCCCAGCATCAGCAGTGTTTATTGAAGCAGCGGCAAACGTAATTCTGTTCAGAAATCAAAAAGTCACAGTCAAGCAATAAAAGCAACACCAGTGCTGTCAAGGATTTCCAGCCGCTGCATCTTTCCACCGAATAATAGGACAGGATCAATAATGGTTTCAATAAAGAGGGAGAGGGAGATAAATCGGCACAGTGAGATTGGGTGAAGAGCAGAGAGGAGATGGGAGGACAAAAAAGGAAAGGACAGGAGGAGGAGGAGGAGGGAGGAGAGAGAGGAACCGGTAGAAGGTGTTCAAATGTGAAAAAAAGCAAAAACCGCTTTACCTGGAGGGCCTGCGTCGAGACTCCATGCTCTTGGAGGACTTTGTGGAGCCCTGGAAGGAAAGCAGAACATAAAACTGCTCAGTAAACTGCGCCTGACCTTCTGCCAACGCGTGAAAATTCGGTGAAAATATTCAACGGCTCGCGGAGGGAAAAACATGCGAGACTCTTGTTATTGTTGAATTTCACGGCGCAATATCAGGGGGTCGGGTGTGTGGTTGAAACAATACCGACATCTGTGAATCTCAATCACACATTGCTGACTCGTTAGTAATTCAGTTCAGATCCTGCTTCGAACTGATATGTTAACCTAACTGATGTGTTCGCATTCGGGAGTTTCTTTTTTTGACTCCCGGTGCAAAGTGTACCGGGAGTCGAAACGACTAATCGCCACGCATTAACCGGCTTCTTCAAAGCTACTCACACGGAGACATCTTCATCTTTTAATGAAATGCAACCATCGGCCTTCTCACACCACATATTAACGGTCTCCGGGCAACACAATATTACAATAATCAAAACAAGGGCAGGGTAGACTTGCAGTGCTTCAGTGAGACGGAGGGGATAACACAAACAAGGCAAATGTGCAGAAGAATGTGCAGAATCTTTACTGCGGATTACATATTTCACTCTAAATCGTGTTCATGACCACAAGTTGCTTGTTGCTTGGTTTTGTAACCAGACTTAGATTGTGACTCTCTCTCTTTCTCTC
>PIJE02001802.1:7600-20100 GCA_002895965.2 Coryphaenoides rupestris
TATTTCACTGCATATCCTGCTTGAAGTTCTTGAATCTTGTTATGCAATACACACATTGTATATAGCTGAATTTCACAGCATGCACACTCCTGTAATGTACATTTCAGGTGTGGTTCAGCAGGAACCAAGACATAGGAACAGTGTGTTCCTCTGTGGAAGGTGTATCAAAGGTGTATAAGGGTTGTGTAATAGCTGTGGGTTCACTCCAGTGATATACGACCAGAGCCTTCGCTGGAGTGTCTGGAGAAATATGCTTCAGGAGACTGCATGACACCCTTCCTGGCTTCTGCCATCTCCTCTGTCAGCTTCAAATACAAGCTTTTTGCTTTGGTGTGTGACTTGCTGAAGGTGCTTGCACACTGCTGCTGCTGCCCCACAACAGAACCAGCCACACCAGCACCGGGCCAGTGTTCCACACATACTCAGGCTGCTGCAGGTTGTTGTCAAATCAGTGTGGGGCTAACTTGGTTGTCCGTGGGGAAGCACCTCCATGGCACCATCAGCAGCAGACCATCAAGACAGGTTTCTGGCGCAGAAGATTCTAGAAGGACCTCTTCACATCCTCTCATCCAGAGAGGGGAGAGAGGTTCTGCGTCGGCCTCTGTGGTTCCTCTTTGGAGGAGATCAGGCATCAGGAGTCAGATCCTAGACATCACCAACATTAACTCATCTCGGCAGGAGTCATCTGTCTGTCTGTCTGTCTGTGTGTCTGTCTGTCAAAAGCCTTTTGGTCCTCCCTGCTGCACCTTCATGTTTTTTTTCCGTCGTCTTTTGTTTTCTAAACCGCAGCGCAGATGCGCCGACGAAACATGTTTTTTTTCTCTCTCCGATATATATCCATATACAGCCATCCCAAAATTCGTATTTCAAATGGCTTCAATATTACATGACGGGCCGGGGCGGAGCAGGGTGGAGACACGCCCACGTCATGTCAAAAAACCGAACACAGACACAGGCACATACACACACACACACACACACGCTTACGGAGAATCGGATCTCTCCGGATATATATCCATATACAGCCATCCCAAAATTCGTATTTCAAATGGCTTCAATATTACATGACAGCGCATCGCTCCCTTGTCTCGTTTTTTTGCGCGGCTGTCTGTGCTGGCGTGTCCTGCGTCGTCAACGATGTCGCTGCCGCCGCCGCCGCCACAGCGAGACACAACTCAATTCCGGCAGCTCAGGTGAATAATTCATCGGGCAGCAGACAAGCCGGTTCTGATAGACTGTGGTTTCCTCTTGTGTTCAAACTCCCCCCACGCCCCCCCCAACCGACTCCCCTCAGAGAATAGACTGGGAAGTTGTGCTTTTTTTTTTTTTTTAAGAAGCAGGCAAGAGATGCAAAATCTGCAGAAGTGGCTCCCCACCCTTCTTTAAAAAAAAAAAAAAAGCACAACTTCCCAGTCTATTCTCTGAGGGGAGTCGGTTGGGGGGGGGTGAGGGGGGGGGGCTCTCCGATTGGGAGGGGAGCCACTTCTGCAGATTTTGATCTCTTGCCTGCTTTTGTCTCCTGAATCGGATCGGATCTCCAAACAGACTACAGTAAGCGCTGCCGAGAAACATCGCGGCACAGCGGCAAAGAACCGACGCGCGACTCTCTTTCCTCGCTCCCTGGCTGTTTAACTCTCTGTGTGACGCATAAATAATACCAGTCGACAACTGTACTGTACGCCCGGCGGGATCCGATTCTCCGTAAGCGTGTGTGTGTGTGTGTGTGTATGTGCCTGTGTCTGTGTTCGGTTTTTTGACATGACGTGGGCGTGTCTCCACCCTGCTCCGCCCCGGCCCCCGCCCACCCTCCCACCCATCACAGGTTATGCGGTGCTCAGCATGAGCGTTCAACACTTCCTGGGCGGCCTCATCACCACGCTCACCTTCACCACCATGATGCACTGCACCCAGAGGGCGGACGAGAGTGTGCAGGTGAGTCAAGTCCACCCGGGGTAACTCACACACCTGCCACCCCCACCCCACCCCTTTTTATGAATGAATGAACTCACCAATGTATATAATGTATACACGTCATCTTTATTACTTTTTCAACAAAGCTTTGCTTCTCGTTTATGTTAACTGATTCAGCGTTTGTCCTTTCTTCTCTAATTCATCCTCCTCGATATAAGATAAGATTCTTGTGCCAGAGGTTGCTCAAAAATAACATCAACATAAGTATTAAAAAGAATAGAATAATACATATAGTAATATAATAAGTGTATACGCCTAATAGAATAACAACAAGAAACATTTCATAAAAGAATACGTTAACAAAATAAGTTAACTAGAATGGAAATAGTTAACTAGGATAGACTGCGTGTCTGTCTATCTGTCTGTCTCTCTCTCTCTCTCTCCCCCTCCTCTCCTGTTGCCTCTTGGTGGTTGTCTTGCGGTAGCTGTTGTGTTCGGTCGGGGTGGTATGGTGGTGGTGGGGTGCAGACAGTGGTGGTGGTGGTGGCGGTGGTGGTGGTGTTGTCGTGACGATTCAGCCGGCTGTCATCACGTCTAGCCGTCACCCCGTGTCACCTGCCAATGCCTGCACACTCTCACCTGTCCCAACAGCAATCACAATTCCTATTCATTGCCGCTCGCCCCCCCCCCCACCCCCGCCCCGACCACTTTTTTTTCCCCTCCCCGTTTCCCTTTGTACCATTCCCCTCACTTCTATGCAACAAACTCGTCCCTCTGCCACCCTCACTCATACACACACACACACACACACACACACACACACACACACACAGACACAGACACACACACACACACACACCCTTTACTCATCTGCGTGTTCTGGTGGTCCAACTGGGTCGGGGCAGGCGGTGTCTTTCAAGGTGACAATATCGACACACACACACACACACACACACATCACACACACACACAACACACACAGGCAGAGGCAGACACCCACACATCCGAGCGAGCGAGCGAGTTGAAAAGAAGAACACAATTGAAAGGAAGAAAGCAGAAAACAGGGAGGCTGGTGTGTTAATTCCAGGTGGAGTTCTCATGATACACAGTTGTGGTCAAAAGTTTACATGCACTTGTAAAGAACATGGATGTCATGGCAGTCCAGAGTTTCCAAGAATTTCTACAACAGCAGATTTGGTCACATTTTCAGCAGACCCATAATAAATTCATAAAAGAACCAAACTTCATGAATGTTTTTGTGACAAAGAAGTATGGTGCTCCAATCACTCTATCACAGAAAAATAAGAGTTGTATTGAAAACTCTGGACTGCCATGACATACATGTTCTTTACAAGTGTATGTCAACTTTTGACCACAACTGTAGATACTGTGTCTTTTCTAAATGTGTGTTGTGTTGTGTTGTGTTGTGTGAGCTTGTCATGTGTCCTCCACACCACCACCTCCCCCACCCACCACCACCTCACCCACCACCACCGACCACACCACCACCATGCGCTATCCCGACCGATGTATACACAGCTTTATGTATGCGTGTGTGTTTGTCCTGCCCGGCTCAGCGTCCGTGCGTGTATGCGTGCGTGCCGGTGTGTGTGTGTGTGTGTGTCATTGTGTGTGTGTGTGTGTGTGTGTGTGTGTGTGTGTGTTTTATTGAAGGTAGCGCTATCCAGTGACGGTAAGGCGATAGTGTGAGTGCTTGTTAAGGATCCCCACTGGAGGGTAACAGAATCTGTTCAACAAGTTGCTCAGAATAAAGGCACTCCACTTAGCTGTGGTCACGCAGGGCTCCGAGTGCTCTCGCTCTTACCGTCTACCGGCCACACTAGACACTTTTATTTATTCGGAGAGTTAACGCATAAAATGTTACACACACACGCACATCATGCACGATCGTTGTCCGAAAAAAACCCACAACTATATAAGCAGTGATTCTCCGTTGCTCAATCCGTTCCGATTTATATACTTTAGGTTATTTGTTGGAATCAAAATGGGCCTCATGTGGATATGACAGGACTCTTATGTATTATTATATGTGTATATAGTTTAGTTTTGTTCTAATGGCTCTAGAAGAGGTCCTTGTGGTCCGTATTACTGTATGCTGTATGTTGGGGGAGGTGGTGGTGACACAGGTGTCAGCTCAGACCGTCTGTTTGGCCGCAGGCAGCAACAGCATGTTGTACTGCTCTCAGGCAGGGGGCGGAGCCTGGGAGGTGAGGTCATCTCTCTCTCTCTCTCTCTCTCTCTCTCTCTCTCTCTCTCTCTCTCTCTCTCTCTCTCTCTCTCTAGTCTAATCTTGCTCTCTTTATCTCTGTCTCTGTCTCTCTATTATCTTCTCTCTCTCCTGTCTCTATTCTCCTCTCTCCTCCTCCCTCTTCTCCTCCCCACTCTCCCCTCTCTCACCTTCTCTTGCTCTCTCTCTCACGCTCCTCTCTCCACCCCTCCTCTCTTTTCTCTATTCTCCCTCTCTCTCCCTCTCTCTCTCTCTCTCTCTCTCTCTCTCTCTCTCTCTCTCTCTCTCCTCTCTCTCTCTCTCTCTCTCTCCATCCTAAGGGCCTCCAGTCTTGGACGGTGTCCTCGTCTCCAGTTGGAACCGGTCCTCGGTATCTCATCGGCCATCTCCTGCCTTCTCCCTTTCTGGCCGACTCGGTTTCTGTTCTTCGCTGCTTCGCTCTTTTCACTCCTCCTCACGTCTCCGTCTCCTCTCTCTCTTCTCTCTGTCCCTCGCTTCTGTCTTGTGTAAAGAAGGTTAAGCGAGTCGATTGAAGCGTGATGTGGAATTTCACTGTGCTCCCCCCAGTCGGTAACTCTTCTCTTTAACTGTGACCTTCCTCCTTCTCCCCTCTCCCTCCCCATCTCCCCCCTCTCTATGTCTTGTTTATCTCCTCTCCTTGTCTCTCCTCTTTCATCGCGTTGTTTCATCTCCTTTCCTAATTCCTAGTTCCTAATTTCCTTAAACGGAAACATATGTTGAAATGTTGGCGAGGGTGTTTGAGCCCACCCAGCCAAAAGTGACTGGGTTCGATCCCCCACCTGTAGGCAACCGAGAGACCCTAACCCACCGCTAACCCCCCGTGCTCCTTAATGACAATGCATCTGAGAAGTGTTTGCTCCGCCCCCCCCCACAGGCCACCCACTACAGCTTCCTGTCCACGCTGGAGGTGCTCGGCAAGCTGCTGTTCGGCGCCCTGGCCGGGGGCGTGGTGGACTGGCTGGGCTACCAGGTGGCCTTCCTGTTCTTCCTCACCCTGTCGGCGGGCACGGCGCTGCACGTGTGGACGGCCACCATGACCGGAGCCCTCAGAGAACACCCGGTCAAGCAGCCGCAGTGAGCCCGCCCCCCCCGCCCCCCACCACCCCCACGCAGGCATAAGGGGAGGAGCCTGGAGGGCGTAGGAGGAGGGGCATCTAGCAGGCTGGCGGGCGTCCGTCTGTCCGTCCGTCTGTGGGGGAGCCTGGCGTTCAGAGATGCGTCTTGACTCGATGCTTCTACACAAGGTGTCAAGAATGTAGTAAACGCAGACACAGACACACACTCTCACACACACAGACACACACACACACACACACATACACATACACACATCTCACACACACGTGGTACGAGACGCTGTACTGGTGTGTCACAAAAGACAAGTACAAGTACAAAGTAAAAAGTGGGTGAAAGTATTTGGGGAATATAACGTTGATGCTTTGTGGGGTTGTGGTCGTCTTCATGGCGGGTGTTCAAGAATGAGCCATTTTAGTGCAGCATAAATAAGCCATTTATAAGAGTTGTAGTCAGAAGCAATAACGCCACCACATTGTACTGTATGTCGACCGGATCCTCATTATCCAGAATTGTGTAGTGTAGTAGAGTTAAACGTATAAATAAATAAGTTGTCGCTACCTCATATCCATTAACACTTGTACGGAGGATGGAGCATTCGGAATAATATTAATATGCTAATTTCAAGGCGATGCTTGAGTAGAAGTAGAATCCGCAACAACAACAACAATCTATAGAAACGTCCAATAAACCACCAAGAGGCAAAGGTAGTTTGTAATAAGCAGGGTGAAAATTTGCTTTATTTTATTTTTTACTTTGAAAGAAAAATCAGTTCAGCGTTCAGCAGGTTGGGATAGCTGCCGTTTGTTCTTTAAATTCCATCCTTATAAAAGGAGGAAAGAAAGTAATAAAGAAAAAAAATTCCCTGTGTGAATTGCAGTTGACCGGCGCTCAGTGCTGGTAGCTAGCTCGCTAAGCTACGCTAAGCTAGTTGGTTACCAGAGCAACCTGCAGCCTCCCGCACCGCATGGTGCCGTCCAATCTCTTTCAATTGAAAAACCTGAAATTGAAAGTCTCGCGTTTTCAGTAAAAGAAAAAAAAAAATGAACAGTCGCCATCTTCCTGGAGTCTTACCGCGTGTGGATGTTTGTACAAAAAGAAGAAGAAGAAGAAAGAAAAGAAATAGAAAAGAAGAATAGAAATCACAGCACTATACCATTTCAATTATTGTATTTAAATGCTGAATTATTATAATTGTACTGTAATACACAATGTCTCAACAGTAGCCGCGGCAGCATACTGTACCTTTTACTTATTTTATTAGGTTAGGCGGAATAACTCGGGGTAGGGGTGGAGTTTGTGTGTGTGTGTGTGTGTGTGTGCGCGCGCGCATGTGTGTGCGTATGAAAATGGTAGTAAGAAATACAGTAATGAAAAATGTCTTATCGAATAATAGGGGTGTTTTAGTCCTCCTCCATATTAAAGCCTTACGAATTCTGGTGTTACGCCAACTCCAGCCGGGGAAAATAAACAGCTGATGGTGTGTGTGTGTGTGTGTGCGTGTGTGCGGTTAAGGTATTTTCTCACCTGAATCCACATATTGTGTGTAACTGTACCTGACCGATACTCCAACCGCCGTTTGTAAACGCAAGAAAAATTTGTGTCCGCCTACGCTGCCCAAGACGCTGTTATGATAGCGGATACAATAGACATAGTGGACTGGGGCTATCATAAAACACACATCTTATTCTATGAGAATACAATGTGCATGGAATGTAAAGAAAAAGGTCCCTCCGACAAGGACGGCAAATCACAACACGATAATCTGAAGAAGTCTCTGTGGATTATTATTTTTTTTGCCAGACAGGCTATAATGCCACTGACGGATATGCAATACAGAGCTTGAACAAATAATGTAATATATATGATGGCAAGAAATGAAGACCCTGATTTTAACTGTCTACACCTGAGGTCATATCTTGGTCACATGGGTTGGTTACTCAATACACGCATCCGTGTGTGCGTGCGCGTCTTTGCGCGTGTATGATTTGACCTGTTTACCTATTAACCTGTTTACTTTAGGTCGAATATGTATTTATCGAGACATAATAGCCATAATAGATCCCATCCCATGTCGCTACTGCGTTACGGCGGTCTGTGAGTCCACGGCCGCTCCGCTGTCGCTCAGCAACGCTGCAGCGCAATGGATGTAATGCACATCTCTCCGTCAGCAAGACTGTCTGTGATTGGCTCCCTCCCCCGCTGGCCCCCCCCCCCCCCCCCCCCCCCCCCCCACAACAATCAAATACAAGCAAATAAAGACACTACGTTAATGATCACGCTTCTGTCTCTTCTGTACTCGTGTGACTCGTGTGTAAAGTTACATTCATATCCACCTCCATATATAAAAGGTTGCATTTCCATAGCGCCTTTAATCCGAAGCACCTTACGTTGCCTCACATTCAACCGTTCATACACACATCCACGCACCAGACGGCGGTGTCAACCACGCGAGGCAAGAAGTCAGCTGGTTAGGGACCATGTTAGGGTCAGGCGGGTTAGGTGTCTTGCTCAGGGACACCTCGAAGGGGATCGAAACCAGCAACCTTTCCCGTTGCCAAACAACCGCTCTTACCGTCTGCAGCCACTGCCCGCCCCCCCTGTCCACTTACTTCGTATACATTTTAATGCAGCCATATACGATTGTGGAGACATGTTCCTACACAGAAACACAATGCGGTCTACCTGCTAGTCCTGTTGTGCTCTCGCCCATAATCCTCTGTCCTCAGGCAGCCCAGTCGGGTGGGGTGGTGGTGAGGTGGTGGTGGGGTGGGGAGCGTGGTGTGAAATCTCTTAGGAATAATCCCACCTTTCAGAGAGCGGGCCAGGGCTTCTGTCCTGTTGAGCCCGGCTCCATCTCCTCCTCCTCCTCCTCCTCTTCATCGGGGGTCCGGGCGTAGGGGGGGGGGGGGGGTGGCTGGGCGGCGTTCGCTGTCAGGGAGCGCCGTGGTCGTTCGGGTCCGACGTCGATGCCAGTCAATGGGTGTCCCCGTGTCACAGGAGCCACGGGGCCCATGCGGCTCCTGTAACACAACACACGCTGCAGAGGGGAGGATTAGTCTGGCCTAACAAGGGGCCTGAGAGGCCCTCCACTTTGCATTCTCCACACCGCCAGCGTCATTATGCCCCCGACCTGCCGGCGGTGCTGGGCTGCTTTCAGAAAGAGAGTGAAGGGTGAATGGAAAAGGCTTGCAATGCATACACTGTCCACACAGTCACAGCCACAGCAGAGAGGTGTGTGTGTGTGTGTGTCAGGGCCAGGGGTCTCCTAAGGTCTCTCAGCTTTGCTCGTTGGACTTGACGGACTCTAACAGAAGTGTGGGTTTGGGATTAGTGCTGTTTTCTGGCCACCATCCCCGGAGTTGAAAGTGTCAGACAACGTGTGGGGAGAATAGTCAGCAAGTAAGTTGTGTTTAAGAGGACAGGTCCTTGTTTGACAAATACCCTGTGATGTGTGTGTGTGTGTGTGTGTAGGGGAGCTGGGTGTGTTGTGCTAAATCATTTTCAATTGTAGAATAATTGAGCCATGAATTCTCGTGTGTGTGTGTGTGTGTGTGTGTGTGTGTGTGCACGCATGTGTGTATGTATACTCTACAGTGAGCGGTGCGCACAATGAAAATGAAAGGAGAGAGGAGCAGAGAGGAAGAAGGGAAAGGTAGATGAGGGGTAGCTACCCTACAGCGCTGATGAGAGAGAGAGAAAGAGAGAGGGGGACCCCCCGCTGCGGTTGCCAGATTGGCAGAACCCCCCCTCCTGTGGAGAGTGTTTCTAAGGACAGCCCCACCTACCAGGGTAACTACTGTAGTGATGATAGATTGTTGGATTTGTGTGTACGTGTGTGTGTGTGTACCTGTGTCCCCCCCCCCCATGCAGTCGTACACCTCGAGTTTTAACCTGCCGAAATAAAAACCGCACACGACGGGATTACACCGGCGACACATCTCGTCAACGTACGTGCGATGAACGTCAACCCAAAAAAAAACCAATCAAGAACAAAAAACCCAAGACAAAACGGAAAAGAAGAAGAAGAAGTCTGTGTTCTTATAAGGACTCTCGTAGGCCCCGGTCGTTGTCACCATGAGAGTGCGGTTCTTGCGCACAAGGAATGGGGCAAAGCCTCGGCATTCTTTTATGCCTCGGCGTGCGATTCCGTTTCACCCGCTAACAATCAGATGGGGACAAACGTCTGGCTGCGTCGCCAGGGCGATATCCCCGTATCACGGGATAGGGTTCCTCCCCCCGCGCCCCCTCCCGCTCCCCCCCATCCCAGACGCCCTCCAGCTCCCCCCCCCCCTCCCGCCCCCTCACTCCCCCCTGGCCTTCACCCGGTGCCAAGGCTGCGGCGACTAATCTGCTCATCACGGCATCACCAGACGTGCCTCAATGACACGCGGACAATAGTCCAACACCCAAATAATAAGGCGGATTTCACCGGCTTGCCAGGGAAGAAGTTCATCGACGGTAACATCTCTCACCAGGTTGAGTTACCTCTGGGGAGAGAGCGAGGGAGGTAGAGAGAGAGAGACACAGAGAGAGACAGAGAGAGAGAGAGAGAGAGAGAGAGAGAGAGGCAGGCTAGGTGGGGAACGCATGTTTTAATCTCAGCAAACAAAGGTTTGCTTTTATTTTTTATTTTTTTTCTTTCCTCTTCCTCTTTTTTTTTCTTCTTCACCGGGTGCCCATGGGGGAAGAGGTGTTGGCTATTTTGCGCTCGCTTTTGTCCGGTGGCAGGCAGAATAGCCTTCTGGGAAACCTGAGTTGGCAGGTGGACGAGAGAGCCGCAGCATCGAGTGTCACCGTGTTTCCTCTACTGGTGTTTACTTTTTGTTTATTTGCAGAATGAGAGGACATGGACACCTCTCTCTCTCTCTCTCTCTCTCTCTCTATCTCTTTCTCTCTCTATCTCTTTCTCTCGTGATCTCTCCGCTCCATACCAGCTCTACCCCTCTCTTTCTCTCTCGCCCTCTCTCTCTCTCTCTCTCCGGAGCTCATATTCACGGCGTTCTCTCGCTCCTCACACCCCTGCGCTTTGTTCTTTCCTTTGTGCTGCTTCGCCCTCCTCTGCATCACGGCTTTTTCGTGTTTTAATGCTGAAACATATACTTTTAGACCGTCCCGTCGTCGCGAAGGAACCCCCCCCCCCTCGCCATGTACAGTGTACGTCAATCCGGGCTAGCGTTACACACGCAGGCCGATGCCATTGTCGACGTCGGCAGCGTTTGCCTTCAAGTCGGCGGGCAGATTATCCTCATCCTTTGTGTTTTATGTGTGAACGGTGAAAGTGAAAGGTCAGTGGCTGTCCAGAGGGGAATATTCTTCAAGGCCGCTTGGGAATGGTGGTCAACACCTGTAATGTCAAGAGAATCGTTTTGCAATTTGTGTTTGACAGAACTTTGAGGTCTCATCATTTTACGCGCACTCATTAAGTTATTTTACCTTAAAGATGGAACACAGATCACCTTGTGGTTGCGATTTTACGATAAACGAAACGGTAAACGAAACACAGACAGAACGCACCGAGGATCGACCGCAGATGAAACATACACCCTTCAAGGAAGCTACACTCCTGTGAGCGTGTGTGTGTGTGTGTGTGTGTGTGAGTGAGTGAGGTTTGCGTGTGCGTGCGGTTTTGAATCGATCGGGGGACGAGAATGCAGTTAGAGAGGGAAGGATCAGCCATTCATAGGACCGGGGCCTACCCTGCTCCTCCGTTGACGGGCTGAGATGTGACAAGCTGCCACCTCATATGGTGTCGAGCCTGAGTCACTTAGCTCTGCTCCCGGCTACCCTCCTCCTCCTCCTCGTCCTCCTCCGGCCTCCTCCTCTTCCTCGTCGACACCACCACCACCACCACCGCCACGACCACCCAAGTCTCCCTATATCGTCTTCGTCCATATCTTCTCTTATCGCCACAATCTCATTTGGACCATTAGGGCCAAGACAGGAGATGCCCTTGGGGTTTTTTTTTTCTTCTTCTGCACCCCCACACCGACTGCCCTTCCTCCATGCCACCCACCATCACCACCACCACCCTCACATAGTTTTCTCTCTTTCATTTTCTGTCAACATTTCTTTCACCCTCCACCCCGCCACCCGTTCCACCCCACCGCCACCCATCGCTCCGTCTCTCTGCGTGCTCTTGGTGGAGACAGCCTGTCAGGACTGGTCACTGACCTGGGTGTTGGCCATACCCTGGGATGGTGTTTAAAGAGATGTCTGCCTTAGCTCGCCTCAGCCTGGCTGGCTGGCTGGCTGGCTGGCTGATTGGATGGTTTGGCTGGCTGGCTGGCTGTTGTGTGCTCCTTGGCAGTATCTCATCATGAACATGTCGTTGTTTATTATGTACACCTATAACTCTATCCACCAGTTTTATGGAAGGTTAGTCTTATTTGTTTAGCTATCTTTCACAAAGTAAAACGTTATCCGACTGTCTTTTCAGTCAAACATCTTCATTTTTAAAGTCAAAAACAGATGAAGAGTTGAACTTAACTTGATGGATGCTATAGCCGACTTCTTCGAAGGTCAACTAGAATGATGAATGATGCACACAATTACATCCACAACACAGAGAGCCTAAGTCATGGCACAATTCAAACGGGATCAATAAATGCTGTCACTTTTACATTTTACCGTACTTATTAGGTGCTTATTTAGCTTGAGAAGAATATCGCTTTTAAGAATACTTTTTACTGTACTACTAGGTACTATTACTAATTGTTTAGAATGTATGTTTAGAAGAATGCTGCAGGAGTGAATGGGGAGTAAGCATTCCATTGCACTTGTTACATATGCCAATAAAGTAATCTTGAAGTTCTTCAAGTTCAAATATAAATGATCTGTCTCTCTCCATTAATAATGAGGCTCTCTATAACGGACTATTTTGCACTGATTCAATCAGGATCTTAGGCGGGTCTTTCAGTCTCAGTCTGTCTGTCGTGTGCATCTTTAATTTTCTTTGCCCTGGTCTCTCAGTTTGGCTTGGCCTTCTCGTCTCGGCACCGTATGTAATGTAAATAAATCCTCACTGCCGTACGCCACCGGAGGAAAAAACCAACGCCTCTCTCTTTCTGATGCCTTCTTTTCCCAGCAGAGATGATTCCTTTCAATCGGCCGTCTGTTTCACTCTCACTGCTGCCTATGTGTGTAATTGGCGGCGCGACAACGGTGTCTTGATATTTTGTTCCCACAGGTAGAGTCAGATTTCCCCCTTAATCTCAGAGCAAAATACCCACGCAGAGAAAAGCTA
>PIJE02001802.1:30100-57600 GCA_002895965.2 Coryphaenoides rupestris
AGAGGTTACATCGCAATAGAATAAATAGTACAGAAATAAACAATCGAATAATACAAATAAAATATTATTTATAATATACAGTGAGAGGGAGAGACCCCTGACATGTTCTACCACGACCGCCCATGTATCTTCTACATTACGAAGTAAAGCTTGGCAGTAAGACCACCTCTCTGTCCGATGAACCCTCTGCGGTCTCCAGTGTATTCTGGCGGAGACAAAGGTTGGACAAAGGTACAGGTGATGAGGAAATGGTACTGGGGTGAAGAATGGAACAAGTTCAATGAGAGGAAAACAAGAACAGAGCAGAGGTTAAATCATCAAGAGACTAAAGAGAATAAGATGAGAAAGTATGCACAGAAGGAGAGCGAGAGACCTAAAGAGCTAGGGAAAGGGAGAGCGAAAGAGACCAAGAGAGAGAAACCTAGAGGAGAGAGAGACCAGAGGAGGAGAGAGGAGAGAGAGAGAGAGAGAGAACGAGAGAGGAGAGAGAGAGACAGAGAGAGAGAGAAGAGAGACAGAGAGACCTAGAGAGAGAGAGAGAGAGATGTGTGACGAGTCCTGCATGTGGTCGGACCATCACTGACCGGAGTTGACAGCTGGACACAGATTTTTTAATCTGTCTAAATAGGATGTGTCCGTCCCCGACATCTCTCCCCCAGCAGCAGCCCGCTGAGTGCTGGAGCTGTGGCAGCCAGACCAACTCCACGCACGGCACTGTGGAGCACGCGTGTGTGTGTGTGCGTGTGTGTGTGTGTGTGTGTGTGTGTGTGTGTGCCTGTGTAGTGTGTGTGTGTGTGTGTGTGTGTGTGTGTGTGCCCATGCGCGCACGTGAGCAACTTGTAAAGCGTGTGTGTCTGTCTGCATTTTTATGACACAGTAAAATCAGTATCGTTCATCATTGATCACCATAAAGAGGCTCACACTTTTATTGCGTGACGATCTTTTCTTTTCTTTCAATTGCATTTTTTATGCTTATTTTTTTATAATATTTTTAAAATATATTTTCTGAATTGTTGTTACATTTTTTTATATTTCTATACTATTACTCTCTGTTTAATGGTCAGTGTTATGCACCAATTTCACAATAGCACATTCCAAAGGTCAATAATGCTGATTCTGATTCTGAAAATATCCACAAAAAGTCTCAAACTCATTAGCTCTTTAGAAGACAGAAATTACATATGTGGGGAAAGATTGGCAGTTTATAAAAGGGTGTGTTTGCTATGTTAATGTCTAACCGAAGCAGAGTGATATGGATCAGAGGTCTGTCTATCTGTCTGTCTGTCTGGGTTAGACAGTCTGCCTGCGCTGTGTGGGGCGGTGGGGCTGGGGGTGAGACAGAAGGATGCTCGGGATCCGTTAAAATCGGTTTGTGTGGCGCATGGGTGCTCCATGGACAGGGTGTGTCAGTGTGTCAATATTGACATTGATTGTGTGTGTGTCTGTGTGTGTGTGTGTGTGTGTGTGTGTGTGTGTTTGTGTGCACGTGTGTGCGCGTATTGGGCATGTTGACGCAAGCAATATAATTTCATTTAATGTTGAAGTATAATGAATACAAATCATTCAGATTATAGATTAGATAATTTCACCAAATTTTATATAAGACAAAAACACAACATGGATTTAACTATCAGTCTACTAAACTTAACATTATGCTTAACATTAAATAAAATGTGTATAGCGCATGTGTGTGTGTGTGTGTTTGTGTGTGTTGTGTTGTGTTCTAGTGTGTGTTGTGTTGTGTTCTAGTGTGTGTTGTGTTGTGTTCTAGTGTGTGTTGTGTTGTGTTGTGTTGTGTTCTAGTGTGTGTGTCTGGGTGTGTTTGTGTTGTGAGGCTGCTGTGAGTGTGTGTGTGTGTGTGTCTATTGTCAGCCCTCCCAGACAGCAGCGTTAGCCGGTTATCAGGGCCTGGGAGCGCTTGATAGTGATGGGAACGCCGCTTAATTGGGGTAATCGGCGCGCTTTTAGGGACCAGCTCATTAAGAGGGACCCCCTCTCTCTCACACACACATACACACACACACCATCACCAAAGAGAGACAGACAGGCAAAGTGACAGCCGTAGCTTGACACCCATAACCCCCCCCCCACCCCCCCCCCCACATACCACACACACTCACACACACACACACACGACCCCGGCCCCCCACCCCGCGTCCCGCCTTGGTCCCTACCTTTGCGCTCAACTCTAGCTGGGTGACTGGGTGACTGGATGACTGGCTGGGTGGCTTGGTGGCTGAGTGACTGGGTGGCTGGGTGGCTGGGTGACTGGGTGGCTGAGTGACTGGGTGGCTGGGTGGCTGAGTGACTGGGTGGCTGAGTGACTGGGTGACTGGGTGGCTGGGTGACTGGGTGGCTGGGTGACTGGGTGACTGGGTGAACATGGCCGTATGCAGGCGAGTTGGAGAACCTAGACACAAAGGCAGTTGCATCTACTGTGTGTGTGTGTGTGTGTGTGTGTGTGTGTGTGTGTGTGTGTGTGTGTGTGTGTGTGTGTGTGTGTGTGTGTGTGTGTGAGAGAGCATGACGTCTGAGCGATACTGACAACAGTTAGGCGAGTCAATGATACCTACGCTGGTGTTGGGTGTGTGTGTGTGTGAGTGTGAGAGAGAGAGAGGGAGAGAGAGAGAGGGAGAGAGGGCTCATGTGGCCATTTAAATAAATAAAAGTATGTAATACTTATAATAATTATATTGACTGTAATTACAATGATAATATTTTTGTAATACAGATGGCAAACATGGAGCTTTTGGATTTTCTTTGATATCCTTTTCCTTTCAGTGAAACAAAGATAGATATTAGATAGATATATAGAACACGTGTTATTGTTGTACGAAACAGATATTGGTAATTGGAGGCTGTAAGGATTAGACCGTCTGGCCCTGCCTACGTGCCACACACACACACGCACACACACGGATGCATGCCAATACTCATTCGATACACCCCCCTCCCCCGCCCGCGCTTCGTCCACCGCTAGAGATTGATTTCTTGATTGTGTTTTATGAATATGAACAAAAATATCTCACTGCCTCCGTTTCATTTGGTGCGAGCCAAATCTCAAAACTCCAATATTTTTGAACGCCACTTGAATGACCCACAAGAACCCTCCGTCTGCTTTCACCTCTCAATTCAACCAGTCTTTGCTCCCTCCTCCCCGTCCTCCTCCTTTCCTCCCTCCCTTTCTCTTTCCCAGATATGCATACTTAATTCCCTCCAAACCCCGCACGCAAAGAGGAAGGGAAATTACTCCTGATCCTCCCCACCTCGCACCCTCACCCTCACCCTCACCCCCACCTCCCACCCGCACCCCTGCCCCCCCCCCCCCAACCCTCCCTCTCTCTCCTTCTCTCTCGCCCCGCGTGTTTAACTTTAAAACAATAGAGCTTCTATGTTGTTGTTGTTGTTGTTGTTGTTGTGTTGTGTTGTCTGTTGTGTTTCTGGTGGTGGTCTTGCTGTAGTAGTAGTTCTGTGCCCCCCCCCCCCCTGCACAGCGAAGGTCAGTACATAATTATGTACTGGGGGGTGGGGGGGGGGGGGGGGGTGACGTGAGGCCATGTCTAGACTCCATGCTAATGACAGCAGGAAGCCCCTCACAGCCCACCACTCTGTACTGTAGTTATGAAGCCCCGTGTGTGAGTGACATGACGCTGGCGCACGCACACACACACACTCTCAATTACACTAGCACCCACAGGCACGCACACGCACACACACACACAGACACACACACACACACACACGCTCACACGCACGCACACACTCTCACTTACACTAGCACCCACAGGCACGCACACGCACACACACACACACACACACACACGCACACACGCACGCACACACTCTCACTTACACTAGCACCCACATGCACGCACACGCACACACACACACACACACACACACATACACACACACACACACACACGCACACACTCTCACTTACACTAGCACCCACAGGCACACACACACACGCAGACACACACACACATATGGCCTTCCATAAATGCACGCAGACACACACACACACACACACACACACACACACACACACACACCCTCACTCAGTCACTTACACTGTTACGCGCACATGCAGACACACACACACACACACACACACACACTCACTTACACTTACACTCACCACACACACACACATGCATGTTCCTGTGTAAACACACAGACACACACACAAGCACACAGACGCCCACACACACAAACACACACACCCCCACACACACCCACACACACGCACACACACTGGCAGGGGCAGACAGAATGGGATTGATTATGGTAATGATAATAATCACCATTGTCATTAAAGTCTACTGCACCATGCTAAAAAATTAATCTTGAGTTAACGGTAATCTGTGTCTACTCATTAGATTACAGTGTGTCTGTGTGTGTGTGTGTGTGTGTGCGTGTGTGTGTGCGTGTGTGTGTGTGCGTGCGTGTGTGTGTGTGTGTGATAGTCGGGCCATCTGCACATTATTAAGTGTCCAGGTTACTCCCCCACAGGCCCTCCAGGTCCTTCTCCCTTACCTCTCAGTGGGGATGGCTGCACACACCCCCCACGCCCCCCACCCCCTTATCTTCATCACTCCTGAGGCTCTGCATCATCTGACTTCACTTCCTCCCTTCCTCCTCCCTTCCCCTCTCCTCCTCTCCCCTCCTCTCCTCCCTTCCCTTCTCCCCTCCTCTCCTCTGATTTTGTCCTGAAACAACACATCTTGCCCATCGATGTGTTTACGGGCCGGACTCACTCTCTCCAAAATGGCGGCGACGCTGACGTACGATCCAAACTCCATTTCCCGCGTCGATGTGCTGTTTATATATACAGTGTATGCCTGTGTTTTTAAGTCCCTGCGCATCAAGCTGTCCATCTTCAACCGCAGATGCTCTGATCTCAGCTCTGATCTCAGCTCTGATCTCAGCTCTGATCTCCGCTCTGATCTCAGCTCTGATCTCAGCTCTGATCTCCGCTCTGATCTTCACCTGACTTCAGGCCACCGTAAGACTTAAAGTGATGGAAGAACATCACATCTCTTCCTCTCCTGACATCTGGTGGAGGACTAATAGGGGGGGTTGACTTGGACTCCTCCCTCTCTCTCTCTCTCTCTCGTTCTCTCGTTCTCTCTCTCAGAGGCCTTTTGACTTCACCGGCACATACATCGATTTTATAGTTATAGTCTCCTGGTTGGCGGTAAGGCTTGGAGCATTGTGTGTGTCTGTGTGTGTGTGTGCATGTGTGTGTGTGTGTGTGTGTGTGTGTGTGTGTGTGTGTTATATGTGTATGGGCAGATGGCTGTCAATGAATGAGAGCTGGTTTGCACATTCACGTAATAGAGGCAGAGAGACACACAGCGGACATATGTAGCAGACAGCAGGACCCACTGACTGGAACTAAGTGTGAGTGTTTTGCCGTGCGGCGCGCACACCCAGAGAGAACCTGCGGACACGCACACACGCACACACGTGCACACGCACACACGTGCACACACACACACACACACACACACACAGGAAGCCTTGAAGCACACTCCATCTCACCTCACTTACTTTACAGTAACTATGGCGACTGTTTATTTTTTTGTATGAACTTCTCGAAAGTTCATAATTGACGCATCATTGACATGAGGTAAGAGAACTGATGAAGAGAAAGAGAGGGAGAGAGAGAGAGACAGAGGGAGAGAGTGTGGGGGAGAGAGGGGGAGGAGAGAGATAGATAGAGAGAGAGACAGAGGGAGAGAGAGAGACAGACAGACAGCGGGAGAGAGGGAGAGAGAGAGAGAGAGACAGAGAGACAGAGGGGGAGAGAGATAGAGAGAGATAGAGAGAGAGAGAGAGAGAGAGAGAGGAACCCAGAGGGTTTGGATGGAGAGAGCCACAGGGAAGGGTTGACACATGAAACACAGACGCTATGTGAGAGAGAGAGAGAGGAGAGGCGACAGGCAGACAGACAGACAGACAGACAGACAGACAGACAACGTGTCTCCAGCACCAGGAAGGGCCGGTGGGCTGGTGAGACTAAGAGGGACACACAACACACACTCTCCCGGTTCTGCCTTCCACTTCAGTCTCTGCAATGTTGTGCCATCTCACCGTCTGTGTGTGTATCTGTGTGCACGTGTACGCACCCTTTAATACTTAATACATAAGTATCTGTGTGTCTGTCTGTGTATGTGACTGTGTGTGTGTGTGTGTGTGTGTGTGTGTGTGTGTGTGTGTGTGTGTGTGTGTGTGTGTGTGTGTGTGAGGGTGGTGTGTGTGTGTGTGTGTGTGTGTGTGTGTGTGTGTGTGTGTGTGTGTGTGTGTGTGTGTGTGTGTGTGTGTCTGTGTGTGTGACAGAGGGTGTCTTCTTAAGTCTGTGTGTGTGTGTGTGTGTGTTTGCACGTGCACAGCGGCCACTGTGCACCGTTGAATGCCAGGCAGAATCCCGCCCACCTCTGGGCTGGCTCCACCCACCTCTGAGCTGGCTCCGCCCCCACATGCGTGGCAGCCTAACCGTTCCTGACAGCCAGTGGCTCATTAGAGCCACGTCTCTCTGTTCCGGCCTCTGTCCACCACTGCCCCCCCCCCGCCATCCCAGGACCCAGACCACCCCCCCCACCCCCTCACACACACACACACACACACACACAATGCCCGGCTGTGTGTGTTTGTTAGAGTGTGTGTGTGTGTGTGTGTGTGTGTGCTGTGTGTGTGTTGTGTTGTGTGTTTGTGTGTGTGTATTGTGTGTGTGTTGTGGTGTGTGTGTGTGTGTGTGTGTGTGTGTGGTTGTGTGTTGTGTGTGTGTGTGTGTGCATGTGTGTGTGTGTGTGTGTGTGTGTGTGTGTGTGTGTGTGTGTGTGTGTGTGCGCCTGTGTGTGTGTCAGCGGACGGCTGAATTCTGCACGGCGGCACTGAGGAGAGAGGGAGTGTTTGGTAAGGGTGGGGTGGAGCTGGGGTGGAGGTGGGGTGGGGGGGTAGGGGAGAGTCAAGGCCTATTCAGCGGCACAAAGACATAATTAACCAAATTGGCAAATGGTTCGAGAAACCGCCTCTTGCACATTCTGTGCCCGTCATAGGTTGCCACTGAGTGTGTGTGTGTTGTGTTGTGTTGTGTACACAATGCATTCACATCGGTGTGTGTGTGTTTGTATCCCAATGTACGTATGATCAGACCACACACACACACACACACACACACCGCATCATTACTTTACATTACGTGATTGCATTTCATAGGTATCTTCAGCGATCAATCCATGGATCAAACAACCCAGTGAACATGCATTCACCTGATGAGCACGCTGCCCTCTCATCATCTCAACATATAAGTAAGTCACTATTTTGAATTCTTATAACTGGCCGGTCTACCATTTTTTTACTTTCCAACATTGAACCAGCGATATTCTCTCTTCAACCTCTAGGAAACAGTGATCAAAGAGAAGCTGGTAATTAAATCACACATATCCTATCACTGAGGCGTGTGTGTGTCTGTGTGTGTGTGTGTGTGTGTGTGTGTGTGTGTCACATGACTCTCCCTCGGTAAGTCAATGAGACATTGACAATCTGATACGAGCAGGGACACACAAAACATGGACAAATGACTGGCAAATCAAAGGCACGTGAGTGTGGTGTGATTTGGTGTGTGTGTTTGTGTTGAGAATCAGGTGTTGTGTGTATGTGTGTGTGACCTGTGTTTGTTGTGATTGGGAATGTAGGTGTGTGTGTAGTGTGTTGGTTGCATGTTGATGTGTGTGTGGTGTGTGTTACTGTATGTAAGTGGTGCTCGTGGTGGTGATGTGGATGGTGATGGGTGGGGTGATGGTGATAGTGTCGTGGTTGGTGGTGGTGGTGGAGGTGGTGCACATGACACCATCACCTTATCAGACAAAAGTTGAGCCCCTGAAAAGTGAAGTCGATCCGTACTTCTGCACAACACCCGAGTTCAAACCTGATCAATGTGTTCTCGATGCAGTTACAGTGAAGGGTTGCGAGGTGTGCGTGTGTGTGCATGAGTGTGTGTGTGTGTGTGTGTGTGTTTGTTTGTTTGTTTATCTCCAGTTGCCACCCTCCCCGCGACTCCAGCCCACTTTTGAGGTTACTTCTTCTCAGTAAAGTTGTTTCTTTTGGCAGCGAGCGAGCCGCGCGCTAAGGGAGAACAGCGGAGCTAGCTTAAAGATAAACCTCAGGTCTCACTGAAGAAGAAAAGTTCAGTTCTTCCTGACTCTCTCTCTCTCTCTCTCTCTCTCTCTCTCTGTGTCTCTCTCCTCTCTCGCTCCCTCCCCTCTGTATCTCTCTTGTCTCCTCCCACCCCCCCCCCTCGCCCCTCCGTTGCCCCCCCAGAGGCACAACAAGAGGCAGCAAACAGCTTGAGCATCGCTCCTACCAGGAGAAAATGCCCCATTTTTATCCGTTTGAAACTGACGTTTTTGGCACATTAAGTATTGGACATTAATAAATTAAACGTAATGAACTGACATGAAAGGATGGAGAGAAAAAAAGGGAAAGAAGTCCAATCGTACACAATGCGCGGAAAAGTATAAAAGGGTAAAAGTAAGAAGCACCCGAGCGACGTGAAACTTTTTCTTACGTCTCGGTTTGTTTTTTTTCCAGTTTTTTTTTTTTTCCCCGATTCCAATTAACCATTGCCTGCTATTGCCATCGGAGATTATTTTTCATGTTCATTTATTCAAACAAATATTAAATAATTTACGGGGCAGGGAATACCAACATGTTGAAATCACAGGCGGGGGGGGGGTTGCCAGCAGGGGGCTAGAGGCCCGGTCTGCGTGGACTAGATAGCAGAGCCGTCTCGATACGGGACATTTATTGGTCATTTAATCGAATGAGCGCTCCTCTGGGTGTTTTGTAACATTGAAATAATCATCGCTGCTCAGAGACGCTTGATGGAGCTCATTTAGATTTATTTAATACTTTGGGACTGACGGACTGATGTTTGATCCGATATGTTTCAATAATACACAAACAGACAAACAAAAAGTCAGCTTACATCTCTTTTATATAATTTATTGCGTCATTTCGCTTTTGACCGATTTCATTTGATACTGTGGGACTCAGATATAAAGGGACAATCTATGTATGTGTGTGTGTGTTTGTCTGTGTGCATGTGTGTGTGTGTGTGTGTGTGTGTGTGTGTGTGTGTGTGTGTGTGTGTGTGTTTGTGTATGCGTGTGTGTGTGTGTGTGTGTATGTGTGTGTTTGTGTGTGCGTGTGTATGTGTATGTTTGTGTGTGCATGTGCGTGTGTGTTTGTGTATTCATGTGTGTGTGTGTGTGTGTGTGTGTGTGTGTATGTGGGTCAGTGTAAAGGACACCCCCAGGCCACGCCCTTCCTTTATGTTGCATAACACCATGACTTCTGTGGCTCCTGTAACGCACCACCTGACCCAACCCCAACCCCACCTCCGCCCCCACCGCACCTCCACCACCCCCACCGCACCACCACCACCCCAGCCCGGCACCATCCCTGTGACTACACCTGTGATGCAATGCTTACGATGCTATTTCAGATGCTACTTTTCCCCTCTTACCTTTAGCCACCTTAGCTCTCGCCTTAGCATCACCGTTTCCCCTGCAGAAGCGAAGACCCTGTAGCTTGGACTAATGTCATTGTGGTACATCGTCAAGATTCAAGGTTCAAGATTCAAGATTCAAGAACTTTCATCGTCCCATACTGGATATGTTCAGGATGTGCAGTGAAATGAAAAAGTGGTGATGCCCAGCAGAATGTGCAACAGAACAAATACAAATAACGAGATAATCAAATATCCACACTATTTACAGTCTTTACAGCAAAAGGATGGCAGGTTTTTTCTTTTCTTGCAATGAGACATATAAGCAGATAGTCAAATAAACAGCAAGCAAATAAGCAAAGAAACAGCAAAAGGCATATAAAGAATCGTCTTCACATCTTCACATGTTGCTGCTACTCTCTACTGTTTACTAATTCCTATTTTTATGCTCGTGTAAGAATATTACTGTGCTGCACGCAGACACTTTTACTACATTTTGCACCAACAACCAGAGTATTGCGACTCTTACTTGTTACTTTTTAAATTTTACGGTACTTATTGGGTCCAATCTCAATAATTGTTCAGAGTTGTTTTAGAATTTATGTTTAGAAGAATACTGTTTCCAAGAATACTATTTTACTGTACTTTTTAGGGACTATTACTAATTGTTTAGAGTTGTTTTAGAATTTATGTTTCGAGAATATATATACTTTTTCCTGTACATACTAGGTACTATCACGAATTGTTGTATTAGAGTTGTTTTAGAATGTATGTTTAGAAGAATACTGCAGGAGTGATTGTGGAGTAAGCATTCTATTGTACTGGTTGCATATGGCAATAAAGAAATCTTGAAGGAATCTTGAATCTTGAATCTTGAATCTTGAATCTTGAATCTTGAATCTTGAATCTTGAATCTTTTAGCGGTTGCTTTACAATGCCTCCCCAGGTCATGTGACGGAGCGTGGGTCCGCCCGGTGGATGGAGGAGTCCTCGTCGCTCGGCGGCCATCAATAGTTTATTTTGCCACCACTCACATTTGATTGGCTCCCGTCCCACTGTGTGCACCCAGCACAGCGGCGCAGTGATACACAATACCTGGGAGAAGCTGATAGGTGTGAGATCACCGGTGAATGGTGTGAGAGAGGGAGGGAGGGAGGGAGAGAGGAGGGGAGAGGGAGAGAGAGAGAGATGGAGACAGAGAGAAAGAGGGAGGGAGAGAGAGAGAGAGATAGAGAGGAGGGGGGAGGGAGGGAAGGTAGGAGGGGGATAGGGATGGAGAGACAGAGAGGAAGGGGAGGACGGAGGGCGAGAGCGACAGAGAGACAGATATACAGAGAGAGAGACAGCGAGAGACGGAGGGACAGAGAGAGAGAGAGAGAGAGAGAGAGAGAGACAGAGAGAAACAGAGAGAGAGAGAGACCCGTGCGAGTCCTGCGTGGGCTATAGTGTTCGCACCTGAAGACCAATCACGTGCTCCCCTCATGTCCCTGCTAACCGAGAGGCTGGGTCTGTGAGCGAGCGCCATAAAGACGTGTTGTAATGGGCCGGCCTGAGACCAATTAGACCCCCCCCCTCAGCAGATACAGGCGGCAGGTAGGAAGCAAGTGACAGGGCAGGAGTGTGTGTGGAGGTGTGTGTGTGTGTGTCTGTGTGTCTCTCTCAGCGTGTGTGTGTGTGTGTGTGTGTGGTGCCGACGAGTAGCGTCTGACTAACTAACTAAGCCCCCCAGGTCCAACTCCGGCAAAGTTTTTCACAATTGCGAGAGACAGACAGACAGCCGGAGACAAAGATAGAGACAGACAGGGGAATAAAGCGACAAAAAAAAACGTATGTGTTAAAGAAAATAAAAACAGGAATTCTCTGCCCTGAAAAAAGCATATCTTTTTGTACACTTGTATTTATTTAACAGCAAGATGGAGTTTTTTGGTGTTCTGTGTGTGTGGTAGCCTAATGATAGCCATTCCCTAGACTGGTGTCATTTTTCGACTGATATCTTTAGAATCCACACGACAGATCAGGTATAAAAATACTAACAATGTTGAGGCCAAGAGGTTTTCCAGAACCCGACTGGTCCATTTATCATCCGGCCCGTCTGTCCAGACCCAGATCGAGTCCCAACCCAAACCCGAGAGAAAGTAAGAGACAATCCTTCTATGGAATGCTAAAGAGAGGAGGAGGATGGAGAGAGAGAGGAAGATGAGAGGGTGAGAGAGGAGGAGGAGGAGGAGGAGGATAAGGAGGAGGAGAAGAGAGCGAGGGGAACGGAAGGGACATCAAAACAAACAAACAAACAAACAAACAACAACAAGAAAAGGAAGAAGTTGTGTGAAGGGGAATAGAGAAGAAGCACGAGAAAGGATCAGAAAGAGCCAAGGTCCTCAAACTCATTAAGACGATTTGCATTTATTTATGAGCTTTAATGAGTAGCTTTTCAATAGTTTGTTTTCCCCTAATATGAATATTTCCCTTTCATTATGTTACACAGATCAGGTCCTGGCCATTCTACTCCAATTCTACTGTGTGTGTGTGTGTGTGTGTGTGTGTGTGTGTGTGTGTGTGTGTGTGTGTGTGTGTGTGTGTGTGTGTGTGTGTGAATGTATATGAATGTGTTTGTTGTTTACTGCACTACACACACGACCACAACACAAGCGGGAAAGTTCTTCAGTGGCTTCGGACGGCACATTTATTGTAATTCCAAGAAAACATATACGTTTATTATTAAAGATGTACGTACATTATTAAACGTATATATCAGTGTTAGGCCGCAGGGAGAACCCCATGGAAGACAATGCAGAGACGGCTTCCTTGTTTCTTGATCACGTTAGTAATTTACATCCTCACCACTCCTAAATAATAATAATCATCATCATCATCCTCATCATCATCATCATCTTCATTATAATAATTATAATTTTTTATTATAATAATAATAATAATACAAATTATTGCTTTTTATAAAGCCTTTTAATGCATTACAATTGAATTGGAATAAAATATTCCATTCTTGTTCAAATAAAGTAAGAGCGAAACATTAACCTGAAAGGGAAGAAAAGCATAAATATTGAAATAAGAAAGTAAAGTTACAAATACAGATACACAATTCAAACGGAGGTTTAATTCAAGCAAATGGCGAGCAGGCCTTTTGCAGACATCCTTTTTAAATGACTGTCACATTCTTTACACTAAGTTATTTACTGTATACTTATTACTGTAACTATAATAAAAGATTTTGTATTTTATCTACTGCTGCTCTTTTTGGTCGTATGGTTGCTTTGACATATAATAATGTATCTTGTCTGTGAGTGTTTTTGAGTTGTGTGTAAGGACTGGTCAGCTGCACATCAACGTGAAAGACAATAAAAGTCGAGGAAAACAGAGACACAACCGGAGGACAAAATCAATGTAATGTTCCCAGCAGCTGTGAATCAAATCTGCACAATTATCGGATCTTTCCCCGCATTTTTACTTTACGTCCGGCCAGCAGCCTGCGTCGGCAGCCCCTCGCGTGTTCGTCAAATCTGTTAATAACATCAATGTTGTAACTTTTTGGGGGTTTTAAAGAAAAAAATACATACATTTAGTCATTTAGCAGGGGCTAAATGTGAAGGCTAAACCAGAGGCTTTGATCTGCAGCTAAGTGAGACCGAGAACAGTCGAAGTACACGCACACACACACACACACACACACACACACACACACACACACCACACACACACACGCACACACACACACACACACACACACACACACACACACACACACACACACACACACACACACACACACACACACACACACACACACACACACACACACACACACACCCTTAAAACAGAGATACAAAAAATTGAATTCAATTGAAATAGTTTCCCCTTCATTTCCCACCAGGGATGTGATCTCATATGATCTCATGTGATCTCATGTGATCTCACGTGATCTCGTGTGATCTCATGTGATCTCACGTGATCTCCCGGCATCATGCCAGCCACCCCGGCTGCGCTTTGTGGGCCCCCCACGGCCGCAGGGGGCTCAGGCTGATCAATGTACGACAGAATCCACTCTCATTCTGTTGCCGTCTGCCTCGTGTGCATGTGTGCGTCTGTGTGTGTGTGTGTGTGTGTGTGTCTCATTAGCAATGTGTATATGTGTATATGTACTGTATATCCATATGTGTATGTGTTATGTCTATTCCTATTTGTGATGCACGTGTGTGTGTGTGTAGGAGTGTGTGTGTGTGTGTGGTGTGTGTGTTGTGTGTGTGTGTGTGTGTGTGTGTGTCCTCCCTCGAGCTGAGCCCTGTTAGCTTGGCCGGCGGTCCCTATGGCCATATGGCCGCGTGTAATTATAAATAATGTCCTTCTACGTCAGTTTGTGCTTCATTTGTAAACTGTACATCTGTACATGTACACTAATTGTGTCTGTGTGGGTGTGTGTCTGTGTGTGTGTGTGTGTGTGTGTGTGTGTGTGTGTGTCTGTGTCTATGCCGATTCGATTTGCATTTCGCATGTAAATACCTCTCCTTCTGCACAAGCCAAGATCCCTGTATTAATGCTCAAATGTCATTTTCATGTACTGTACGTACGTCGGAGCCAGATGGAGATTATTGCGCAAATGGAATTAAACATTGTTACACAGCATGAAATATGATATGCTGCGATTTAATATTAGATTATAGATTATAGACGTCGACGTGATAGCAGAGGGAGAACAAGCTTGTATTACTTAATGTTGGTCTTAATGTTGGTCTAATTGTGATGCCCGTGATTTTAATGTTGGTTTTATTGTTGGGCTCTCCTTTGCTATATATGTAATCGTAATATTTGATGACAATAATTGGAAGCCACTTACATTCCAGGTAAACAAACGAACAAATACAGTATACCGTGTTTTTTATGTTGTTATATCTGAATAACTGAATAATGGGATTCTGAGTGGTGCGACTATTGTGATTGTGATTGTGTGTGTGTTGTGTGTGTGTGTGTGTGTGTGTGTGTGAGAGAGAGAGCGAATGTGTGTAGTGCGTGTGTATGTCTGTGTGTGTGTGTGTGTGTGTGTGTGTGTGTGTGTGTGTGTGTGTGAGAGAGCGAGAGAGAGAGCGAGAGAGAGAGAGAAAGAGAGAAACAGAATGTGCGTAGGGTATGTGTGTGTGTGTGTGTGTGTGAGAGAGAGAGAGAGAGAGAGAGAGAGAGAGAGAGAGAGAGAATGTGTGTGTGTGTGTGTGTGTGTGTGAGTGCGTGAGGGTGATGAGTTGTGACAGGTGTTGTAGCCGCTAGTGATGCAGGCGGGAGGGGGGGAGGGAGGGAGGGAGGTTGAAGGGGAGCAGCAGAGTGTGGGTTGGGGACCAGGGGTGGGGCTGTGGAGGGAGGGTAGGGAGGGGAAGCGGAGGAGGGAGGAGAGGAGGACGGGTGGTGGGGGGGGTGGGGGGGTGGCACCGGGAGTTGTAAACGAAAGCAACACAGATGATTATTTAATTACTGTCTAATGCCGTGAATCCCCGTCACCCCCGTCCCCCCCGCCCGCCCGCCCCAGTACTCCTCCCTGACTCTCTTTGCACTCACCTCCCCCTGGTGCTCTTTCTGTCATCCCCACCGCCGTAACCCCCCCACCCCGCACACACACAACACACACACACACAACACACCACACACACACACACACACACACACACACACACACACACACACACACACACACACACACACACACGCATGCACACACACATTCATCCTTTCTTTCTTAATGAACAATACAGGCCTTTCTACAAATCCACCAGGGCTTACTGTACACCCCCTCCCCCTCTCATACACTCCCTAGACACTTTATATGTAAGGGCTTGTGTGTGTGTGTGTGTGTGTGTGTGTGTGTGTCTGTGTGTGTGTGTGTGTGTGTGTGTGTGTGTGTGTGTGTGTGTGTGTGTGTGTGTGTGTGTGTGTGTGTGTGTGTGTGTGTGTGTGTGTGAGTGTGTGTGCATGGAGCAGCACCTATAGGAGGGCGGGGTTGGCTTCTGTGCTCTGAGGATGATCTTCTACACCCCCCCCCCCCCCCACACACACACAACACACGCACACACAACACACAACACACACACACACACACAGAGCTACAGACAGACATCGTGCAGGGATACACCACAGTGGACACAGAGACGCTACTTTCGAAAATACGTCTCTGGATGTGTTATGTATACTTATTATTTTGCGTGTTTGTGTGTGTTGTGTTCAAGTGTGGTGTTGTCAACGTGTGTGTGTGTGTGTTCTTTTTAGTCACTCAGCATGTGTGAATTCCGCCACTCTTCTGCGAGGTGGTGTGTGTGTGTGTGTGTGCTCGTGTGTGTTGCGTACCGTGGAGTGTGTGTGGCGTTCATGGTGTGTGTGTGTGTGTTGTCATGGTGTGTGTGTGTGTTGTGTGTGTGTTGTGTGTGCCGCGTGTCATTTCCCAGGTAGGAACGTCGCAGGCATTACGGTCAACCAGTATCTCTCTCTGCTGCCGACGACTGCGTTGTGTCACTCTAACCTAATAATCGCGCCCTGCTGATGCTCGCCAGATCACAGCCAATCACAGCCCAGTATGTCCATAAGAGGTCTGGTCTGTGTGCCATGATGATGACACCGTTCAGCCCTGGCCCGACGCAAACGCTTCCCTGAAGTCCTGAGTCTGAGTCTTCCTCGCCCTCTCTCTCTCTTCACCCTCCACCCCCCACACCCCGCCCCCCCCCCCACCACCACCCAATCCCCTTTCAATTCCATCCCGCCTTCTTCCTCTCGGTCCACCCCCCCCTTCAATCTTTCGGGTTTACCGCGTGGCCTCTATCGTTCCATCAATCTATCCCTCGATCCATTCCATCCATCCGTCCGTACCGCATCAGCGATCGTAATACTTCGATCTCCAGTATAGTGGGTTCCCCCCCGTGGGGGTGGGTCTGTGTGTCTTTCTGTCTGTCTATACGTCTGCCTGTCTGTCCTGCCTATCTCTCTGTCGTCCGTTCATCTGTCTGTCTGCCATTTTTCTCTCTTCCATCCTCTCCTTCTCCTCCTCCTCCTCCTCCTCCTCCTCCTCCATCACGTTATATATCTCCCTTGTTTAATAATTCAGCTGAGATGCACACTTGAGTGAGTTTCACGATGGGAGTGGGGAGGTGGAGGGACGGTGGTTGGTCCGGGCGGGGCGGCGGTGGCGGCAGCGGTGGGCAAATGGACCGTGAGATGGTGGCGGAATTAAAAAGGTCCTCGACGGCTTCACCCGCCCGCCCGACCCACCCACCCACCCACCCACCACAGGGCCGTCATGGAACCATCCACCTGCCTGCCTGCTTGTCTGGTTGGTGGGTTTCTCTCTAGACTCTCTCTCTCTCTCTCTCTCTCTCTCTCTCTCTCTCTCTTCCCCTTTCTCAGCTCAGCACCTCTGAGGTCTGGACGTCTGGTGAGGGCGGCTGGGGTATGGGTGGGCTGTCCTTTCTTTTCCTTCCCAGAGGGTTGGCTGGGTGGGCTGGCAGCAGGAGGGGAGGAGGAGGAAGAGGAGGATGAGGAGGATGAGGAGGAGGAGGAGAAAGGGAGGGAGGAGAGTGTGTGTGTGTGTGTGTCGGGGGGGGGGGGGGGGGTGGTTTAAATGCTAAGCATGCCCTGAGTGAGAAGGAGGGGGCGCGAGGGGCCTGCTGACATTTGCGTCGTGAGGCACACACACGGTCTCTTACGAAGGAAGACGACGCTTGCATCGTTCATTTGATTCTTTCTTATTACGATTATCAGAAAGATGCACTCAATTAAGATAAGAGACTCAAGACCCAGAGTTCACCTGGACTCTGCATAACCCCCCCACCCGCCTTCCCTCTCCGAACCCGAGCACTAAATTGTGTGTTTGTACGTCTTGGTATTATTAATCGTACTTAGCATTGTTTAACATATTGTATGTTCTTAGATGTTGGTACTGCACTCAGAATGGCACTTCTGCTCTTATCCCAGATATTATGCAGGCAACCTAGCAATTATGAAACTCGTTCTATTAACCTTGCAACTATGAATGCTTGAAACCTGCTCTATTCTTATCTTCATGTACCACAGTGATATATTGCTGTCTCTCTTTCAACAAATGTACTCTTTGTAAGTCGCTTTAGATAAAAGCGACGTACAAAGAGTACATGTAAATGTAAATGTTGAGATCATGGGAAAGACGCACTCAGTTCGGGATCCAATGAGATGCCACCATGGGACCAAAGAAGTTGCGAGGGGACGGCTGGTGGAAAGGTTCCAGAAGATGTCGGTTATGAAATTATGCTGCCGTATTCTGCCTCCGACTCTTCACCAAACTCATTCTCTCAAAGTTTGTATTTGTATTTTTTTTACCTCTGGGTTTTATTAAACAAAGCCAGAATGGCCGTTCCAACACATTGAGGGAGCGGGCGGGCGACATTGACTTTATGCGCCCGTAACATCCCCCTCTCGTGAAGTTACTGCATCTTTATTTGCTCGAGAATCCTTTAAGCAGTTCGCTGCGTATTTTGCCAGGGAGGCTCTGTGCATAAAACACGTTGATTGACGTAGAAAGGAGTTGCTTTACCGTCCCCTCGTGCTTTCGCATTATTTTGTGTTTTGTCCGTACCTTACCTGTGGAGGTTTGCTTGCCTGTGCACATTTTATTTTAGCGATCCCTCGGCACAGTTAGAAGAAGAACAACAACTTTATTAATCCACACAGTTGGAGGTGGCGCTACACATCCCTCAGCAGCGGCGGGAAGAGTTGCTTCAGCCGTAGTCGCGGGGGCGGCCCTCCGCGTTGGATCGCAGCGGCGAGGTTATTATTGTGTGAATAATAACTCTGCCCGCCTGGAGAAGAGATGAAACCGGCCTTCCGTTCACGTTCACGTTCATTCTCGCTGCCTTCAAACAACCAATTAGCTTTGTGTCACGTGATTTGTTCCGTGATACCGACGGACGGTTTGTTGACAAAGGAGCGAAACGATGAAATTGATTGTAAAACCACAAAATCATCACATTGGTTCCACAGACAATGCAATATAAAGAACAAAAAGAGATATGAATAAAAAGTATAGAATGAAGTGAGTACAGACCATGGCTGTTTGCATGTATGTATTCTGTTCTAAGTTATGTCGTGAAACTACAGTGAGTGTGTGCATGGAAGGGCATGGAAGGGGCATGGGGTTAAAGGTCATCATGGCTATACAGTCGATTGCATCCCGTTGTGCTATTAAGACACAGAGACAGAAGCAGAGAGCATGACAGGAGACAGACAGGGGGACCGACAGACAGGGAGTCAGGGAGGGGATGGGGATGAGGTGTTGTTCCCTCTAGTCTCGCTGAATTTCACCACGGTAACGGCCCTGTCACTCAGCCCGTCAACAAACAGGCATATGTCAGCGCTGAGTCACCATGGCGATGACAGGCCTGCGCCGGTGACTCAGGGTGACACCCGGAGACGCAGCCAGCAGATAAGTCTGTCCAGAGACACACACACACCACACACACACACACCCACACACCCACACACACTCTCACTCTCTCTACACACGCATACACACAGACAGACATACTGTACATGCACACTTACATAAACGCACACACACACACACACACGTGCACACATACATAAACACACTCAGAGATGCACAATGAGTCAGACTCCGCACACACACATGCACACGTACATGAAGACATGCAGAGAACACACATGCACGTACGGACGGACATACACACACACACACACATACACGTAAACAGAGAGAACATACACACACACACACACAAACATATAAACACACAGAAATGCACACATATACACATAAAACACACACACACACAGAGAAACCCACAAACACATTTAATGAGGTACTACTGGGGCACATACATAAACCGACAACAGAACAGAAACACAAACAACGCTTTAGGAAGCAGAGATCGCCTCAAATTAGCTGCACCGCACAAACATGACAACACGCACACACCTACACACACACACACACACACACACACACACACACACACAGATCGCCTCAAACAAGCAGCACTGCACAGACATGACATCACACTGACACATACACACACACGCACCTACTCAAACACACGCACACACGCACACACACTCAAACACAAGCACACACACACGCACACCCTTAAACACAATACACTCAATACACCAACAAAAATATAAAAACTAACAAAAACTAGTACAAAAAGGTACGAGGCATAACCTTGAACATATGCGACGGTACCACAGAGCCATGCATACAATGCATACATAATGCATGTACATATGTACACCCGGGGCTGTATGGAAAGATTTTAGGGGCAAGGTTAGCGATGCGTTCAGTCCCGACGCCCTTTATAACACACAGATGGAAACACAAAGAGAGCGACGGTGAACTGTGAGAGGGAGACATGATGGATAGGAGGGTACAGAGCAGTATACTATTACCAGTACTGCTGTGGTACCGCGGCTAATGGACAAGAAGGTAAAACTTTATCGCTCGTACACCGAACACAGAACGCAGAAAGCGCTGTGTCGTCTGCTGTCATATCCACCGGTCAAAAGGTGAATCGCTTTATCGCTCAAGTTTGTTTGTTTATTTCCTGATTCATGTGTGCGTGCGTGCATGTGTGTGTGTGCATGTATGTGTGTGTGTGCGTGCGTGTGCGCTATCGCCAGGACAACACCGCCACCGTGCAGATGAATAGGTAACCCGAGTCGTCGCTCTGGCCTCTGATATATTGCTTCCTCAACAGGCGTCGAACAAACGCAACATTAATAAAGACGACGACGGAGCAGGGAGCTCTGCCAGAGAGAAACCTTTTTGTCCCGGTTGAATGCGGCGTGTAATCGCTCCTCCTCCGCCGCCGCCGCCGCCGCCGCGTGGTGGTGGTGGTGGTGGTGGTGCTGCTGGGGTTGGTGCTGGTGTTGGTGTTGGTGTTGGTGTTGGTGTTGGTGTGCCTTCCCCTCTCCGCCCGCCTGCCTGGGCACCGCCACAGCCAGCCAACCCTGCCTGCGATAAGCATCTCAGCTGTAATCCAACACAAGACACCTGCACTATTGTGGCCCGCAGAGGAGACAAGGGGAGGAAGTCGCATATTTCCGTCAATGGAAATCTGCTTCTCTCTCTCTCTCTCTCTCTCTCTCTCACACACACACACTCACACACACACACACACACACACACACACACACTCTCTCTTTCTCACACACACACACACATTCTCTCTCTCTCTCAATCCCTCAGTTTGGGGTTTGTGGGTGTAATCAATCAATAGGACAAATAAACGTGTAACTTAATAAATCATTTTGATGATAGGGCTGTAACTGGACCCCATTTGTAATTTAGTTGACGTACTTACAATGACTTTATGATTTAGTGCTGTGTACAAATGTGTTGTGATACGGCTTGAGATGTGCGTGTGTGTGCGTGTGTACGTGTGTGTGTGTGTGTGTGTGTGTGAGACAGAGAGGCCGAGAGAGAAAGAGAGAGACCGAGAGAGCGAGAGAGAGAAACAGAGAGAGACAGACAGATCGACAGAGCGAGACATTACATTTACATTTACATTTAGGGCATTTGGCAGACGCTTTTATCCAAAGCGACTTACAAAGAGTACATTTGTTGAAGGAGAGGCAGCAATATATCACTGTGGTACCTGAAGATAAGAATAGAGCTGTTTTCGAGCATTCATATTTACGAGACGAATAGAACGGGTTTCATAATTGCTAAGTTGCCTGAGACAGACAGCCAGAGAGAGAGACAGACAGACTGAGAGAGAGACAGACAGACTGAGAGATAGAGGGAGACAGACAGACCGAGAGAGAGACAGACAGAGAGAGGGGGATGTGGGCAGAGAGAGAGAGAGACAGAGAAAGCGACGAGGGGGGTGGAGGGCGTTTAATGGATCAGATTTTTTGTTTCTTTTCTTTTTTCCTTTTCTTTTTTTCCCTCCGATGCATATTTTACATTCCACTCAAAGTCCCAGTCTCACTCCGGCTATGAGAAGGCTTGAGCGGCCGTACACACACACACCCTGCGCCTCACTCTGCAGTCAGCAGCCCCACACACACACACACACCCTGCGCCTCACCCTCTGCAGTCAGCGCCTCACTCTGCAGTCAGCAGCCCCACACAGCACAACACACCCTGCGCCTCACTCTGCAAGTCAGCAGCCCCACACACACACACACACCCTGCGCCTCACTCTGCAGTCAGCAGCCCCACAACACACACACACCCTGCGCCTCACTCTGCAGTCAGCAGCCCCCACACACACACACACACACCCTGCGCCTCACTCTGCAGTCAGCAGCCCCACACACACACAAACCCTGCGCCTCACTCTGCAGTCGAGCAGCCCCCACACACACACACCCTGCGCCTCACTCTGCAGTCAGCAGCCCCCACACACACACACACACCCTGCGCCTCACTCTGCAGTCAGCAGCCCACCACACACACACCCCTGCGCCTCACTCTGCAGTCAGCACAGCACCCACACACACACAACACACACCCTGCGCCTCACTCTGCAGTCAGCAGCCCCACACACACACACACACCCTGCGCCTCACTCTGAGTCAGCAGCCCCCACACACCCACACCCTTGCGCCTTCACTCTGCAGTCAGCAGCCCCACCACACACACACACCCCTGCGCCTCACTCTGCAGTCAGCAGCCCCCAACACACCACACCCTGCGGCCTCACTCTGCAGTCAGCAGCCCACACACACACACACCCTGCGCCTCACTCTGCAGTCAGCAGCCCACACACACACACACACCCTGCACCTCACTCTGCAGTCAGCAAGCCCCACACACACACACCCTGCGCCTCACTCTGCAGCAGCAAGCCCCACACACACACACCCTGCGCCTCACTCTGCAGTCAGCAGCCCCACACACACACACACCTGCGCCTCACTCTGCAGTCAGCAGCCCCACCACACACACACACACCCTGCGCCTCACTCTGCAGTCAGCAGCCCCACACACACACACACCCTGCGCCTCACTCTGCAGTCAGCAGCCCCACACACACACACACACCCTGCGCCTCACTCTGCAGTCAGCAGCCCCACACACACACACACCCTGCGCCTCACTCTGCAGTCAGCAGCCCCACACACACACACACCCTGCGCCTCACTCTGCAGTCAGCAGCCCCACACACACACACACCCTGCGCCTCACTCTGCAGTCAGCAGCCCCACACACACACACACCCTGCGCCTCACTCTGCAGTCAGCAGCCTCACACCCTGCGCCTCACTCTGCAGTCAGCAGCCCCACACACACACACACCCTGCGCCTCACTCTGCAGTCAGCAGCCCCACACACACACACACCCTGCGCCTCACTCTGCAGTCAGCAGCCCCACACACACACACCCTGCGCCTCACTCTGCAGTCAGCAGCCCCACACACACACACACCCTGCCCACTCTCAGTTCAGCAGCCCCACAACAACACACCCTGCGCCTCACTCAGTCAGCGCCCACACACAACACACCCTGCTCCACTCTGCAATCAGCAGCCCCTCACACACACACACCTGCGCTCACTCCTCCCTCAGCCACCCCCACCACACACACACACCCTGCGCCATCACTCTGCAGTTCAGCACCCCCACACACACACACACCCCTGCGCCTCACTCTGCAATCAGCAGCCCCACACACACCCCTCACCTCACTCTGCCAGTCAGAGCCCCACACACACACACACCCGCGCCTCACGCTGCAGTCAGCAGCCCACACACACACACACACCCTGCGCCTCACTTGCAATCAGCAGCCCCACGAACACACACACCTGCGCCTCACTCTCAGTCAGCAGCCCACACCACACACACACCCTCGCCTCACTCTGTCAGTCAGCAGCCCCACACACACCACACCCTGCGCCTCACTCTGCAGTCAGCAGCCCCACACACACACACACCCTGCGCCTCACTCTGCAGTCAGCAGCCCCCACACACACACACCCTGCGCCTCACTCTGCAGTCAGCAGCCCCACACACACACACACCCTGTGCCTCACTCTGCAGTCAGCAGCCCCACACACACACACACATGCCCTGCGCCTCACTCTGCAGTCAGCAGCCCCACACACACACACCCTGCGCCTCACTCTGCAGTCAGCAGCCCCCCACACACACACACACCCTGCGCCTCACTCTGCAGTCAGCAGCCACACACACACACCCTGCGCCTCACTCTGCAGTCAGCAGCCCCACACACACACACACCCTGCGCCTCACTCTGCAGTCAGCAGCCAGACTTCCCGAGCGATGCTGGGGGCGCGTGCGTCTCCAACGGAGCGCCTGGTGAAAGTTTCATAAGGCCTAAGTACAGTAGAGCCCAGAGTGTGTGGAGCAGGCGGCTAGGAGACAGGAGAGAGAGAGGGAGAGGGAGAGAGAGAGAGAGCGCGAGAGAGAGTGAGAGAGAGAGTGAGAGAGGGAGGGAGAGGAAAAGAGAGAGAGAGAGATGGAGAAAGGGACAGAGATGGAGAGACAGCTGGAGAAAGGGAGAGAGATGGAGAGAAGGGAGAGAATGGGAGAGAGAGAAAGAGGGGGAGGGGGGAGATGGGAGAGAGAGAGAGAGTGGAAAACAAAGCTAAAAGGTTGGGGCCGTCTGACAGAGACAGAGAGAGAGAGAGAGAGAGAGAGAGAGAGAGAGAGAGAGAGAGAGAGAAAAGAGAGAGAGAGAGAGAGAGAGAGAGAGAAAGAGAAAAGAGCCTAGGGAGAGAGATGGTCGTGTGTGTGTGTGTGTGGGGGGGGGGGGGGGGGGGGGGGGATGTAAAAAGAGATTTTTTACGAGAGAAAATAAGTTGCACGTGGAGACTCTTGGAAACCCGAGGGCAGAGATGGGACTCTTGTACCGTGTGTGTGTGTCTGTGTGTGTGTGTGTGTGTGTGTGTGTGTGTATCTGTGTGTGTGTGTGTGTGTGTGTGTGTGTGTGTGTGTGTGTGTGTGTGTGTGTGTGTGTGTGTGTGTGTGTGTGTGTGTGTGTGTGTGTGTGTGTGTGTGTGTGTGTGTGTGTGTGTCGAGGGGGGGCGAGTCACTGCCAGACTCACTGCCTGTCTGCTGCTTTAACTCACTCATTAATGCAAATCCCCCCCTCCCCACCCCCCACACACACTCTCTCTCACACAGACACAGACACACACACACACACACACACACACACACACACACGGATACAGACATACACGCGTGCAGACAAACACACACACACACACACATTTCCACCGCCACATATCTGGAAACAAACTCTTAGGACATCTGTGAGTCCTTCAAGTTTCAAAACAATTGCATCATCCCCTGCGTGACCTTTGCCCTTTCACCTGTTGTTAAACCTCCATATTGAAATATTTAATATATACGATATCAGAATGACTTTTTATTGCCTTCGTTTTTGGAAACAAGGAATGTGCTTTTGTGGAATTTGTGCATAACATTAAACTAACATTAAATTAAAGAGAGTACAAATTCAAAAAAATGCTAAAAATATATGTACAAAATATGCGTGTACATTTATCTTAAATATCTTAACAACTATTCATAGATATTATTAAAAGTGACGATCCAAAATCAGCTTTTTGTTCTTTCTGTCTTTGTCGTCAGATGCCTGTTTGTTTATAGGCCTTGCTGTTTCTACGCTTATTTTTCTCATTCCTGTTCCTCTTTTTGCTGTGAATACTGTGAATATTGTGGGTATTCCGTTCCTCCAATTCGTGGTATTTGTATTGCATTGCATTGTATTGTTCTTTGGCACATTCCGCTGGGCATCGGCACTTTTTCGTTTCACTGCACATCCTGTATGTCTGTGTACCAATTAAACTTCTGGAATGTCGAATGTCGAAATGTCGAATCTTGAATCTTGAATCTTGCACATTCACGCTGGCGCTCAGCAGTAACATGAGACACCAGTAACGATGATCAGACCTGCCACGAGCTCTCATTAGATCAATTATGTCGCGTGTTTTTTCGCCGCAACAATGCATTTAGTCAACGCGCTTCCCGATAATACGCCGAGAGCGCGCGACACGAGACGCCGTACGAGCGAATATGTTTGATTCATGATGTTGTCTTTTTTTTATTCCTCCCAAAAAACCAACGGGGACGACACAAACTATTCATATCGCTCCAGTTGCGCCTTTTTAGCAGAGTTTGATTCCTCGGCTGCTAAGTTAAACTTGGGAAATTTGGGCGTAATTGCTTGTTATTGTACGTGTGTATTCATCTGCGCGCGTGTGTGTATACTTGCACTAGTTTGCACCCGAGTATCTTTATTTGTGTGTGTACGTGTGTGTGTGCGTGTGTGCGTGCGTGTGTGTGTGTGTTCCAAGAACTATGATTGAAGTTATCCATTATTGATGATGTCTTGATGAGATCAATCAAGCCTCAGAGTTTTCCTGTCTTTTTGCCGCTGAAAGCTGATAATGCCGTTATGACACACTAATCGTCACGCCATGAATATTTAAATCTTTTGCCGAACACACATTCCATATTCATGACCCCTTCTGTTTTTGTTTTGCCGTTTCCCCTGCTGTGAAGTCCCCCCCCTCCACCACCCTCCACCCTCCACGCTCCACCCTCCACCCTCCACCCTCCACCCACCACCTCCCTTCCCTCAATCATCCATTCCTGACTTTCACTTCACATCACTTGACACCAATGTGATATAATTATACAAAGCATCACTTTCTGCTTCTAATTTGCCCACGATCACAATCTATATGTGTGAATGTTCCTCGACCGGTGGAAATAATTCTGAGAGAATTATTTCCGCACAGCAGCAGCAAAGCAAACAAACAACACATGAAACATTCACCCTGCGCGTGTGTGTGTGCGTGCGTGTGTGTGTGTGTGTGTGTGTGTGTGTGTATGTATACGCCAGCGAGCTAGTTAGCGGGCTTTGCGCATTGCTTACTGATATGCACAATATATATATAATAGCCGTATTCCCCTTACATCTTATGCAGTGACCTAAGGTCCAAAGAGAATTAAAGCACTTCTGTCACTGAAGCAGAGTCCTCTATTCTGCATTGTTGTTTGTCTCTGCGTACCTCAGAGACAAACACAAGCATATTTATTCATGATTTCTCACAAAAGTGCTGGTAAAGTAAACATATTTTTGTTTCTTAATGAAAAGGATGTTTGTAACATTAGCGTTTTTTGTTTCGCGGTCCACCCCAAACCGCTCTCTCGCTTGTTCCACAAAACAAATATGTATGGGAATAAAAAAAGGACAATATTGCGATTGGTTACGGCGTAAATGCATTTGTTCCACCAACCGTTCTGTGTGGCGGCGAGCGGATCACTAATAATTCATAAACAAAGAAGCTAACTGGGTTCATAATTCATAAGTGGAGAAACATATACACTGCAGTCTCTGTGTAGAAGGAAGCCTGCGACTGAGGAGAGGGGAGAAAAAACAACAGATAGTTATGTTTATTTACTGACTTAATCCGACACTGACTAGCTCTCTGTGGACGTCCACACTGCGCTTTATATATGTTTTTTGTATTAATCAAAACTCAAAATGAGAGCAGTGGTAAAGCGCTGTCTATTCTATTTATTATTTATTCCCAGGTACAGTGGAGTCCAAAAGTTGTTCCACTAAGTACATCTGAAACGTGATTTTGAAAGTGATTTACTCTCTCACAGGTAAAGTGATAGCCCTACAGCCACGGTGACGACAAATACATTTAATTACATTTCACACGAAACGTATTACATTTAAATTTCAAGTCATTTAAACAACAAAGTAAAAGCAACATTCTGTTTAAAGGTAAAATATAAATTACAAGGAAATTGCAAGGATTGCAAGGAAATATTGGAACAGTTCATGGAGTGAAATAAAAGGCACAGTTAATTAAATGTAATAAATGCTTTCCTTCTGTGTGTGTGTGTGTGTGTGTGTGTGTGTGTGTGTGTGTGTGTGTGCGCGCGCATGTGTTAGACAGCTCTGTCTTAGTCTTAGTCTTTTGTGCATGAATAT
>PIJE02001802.1:67600-70100 GCA_002895965.2 Coryphaenoides rupestris
GTCTTTACGATGTCTCTGTTTTGCTCTCTCTCTCCGTCTCACTCGTACGACGAAAAAAAAAAATCAAAATCACAATCAAAATGGCGACAAGGAAAATGAGTCGTGGGGTTCGATTCCCCATTTTAACCTCTTAACCGGACCACGTCCCAGTAATGAATGTATAGCAGCGAAACAAAAGAATCGAATCAAATCAAATACAACGAGAGAGAGAGAGAGAGAGAGAGAGAGAGAGAGAGAGAGAGAGAGAGAGAGAGAGAGAGAGAGAGAGAGAGTAACACACACACAAAAAAAGAAAAGTTTGCAACACTGCTGTGATGTAAATGCCCTTATTTAGTAATTTATAGATGAGGGAATTGAGCACAACTTTGTGGAGAGTCATCAACTATTGATGTGTCTAATCTTTCAGATCCTGCCAACAAGATCATTGCGATCTGTGTTAGCGTGAGGCGCATCGGCCCCTCCCCCCCAATCCCCCTCTCCCCTCTCCCCCCTCCCTCCTTCCTCCTTCCTCCTTCCTCCCATCCCACCTCCCACCTCCCCTCTCCCCCCCCACCCCCCCCCCCCCCCCCCCCCCCCCCCTCCCCCCCCCCCCTCCCCCCCCCTGTCTCCCTCTCTCTGTCTCCTCTCTCTGTTCTCTCTGTCACTCTCTCTGTCTCTCTCTCTCTCTCTCTGTCTTTCTGACTCTCTGTCTGTCTCTCGGTCTCTCTCTCTCTCTTTCTCTCTCTCACTCTCTCTGTCTCTCTCTCTCTCTCTCTCTGTCTGTCTCTCTGTCTCTCTGTCTCTCTGTCTCTCTCTGTCTCTCTCTCTGTCTCTCTCTCTGTCTCTCTGTCTCTCTCTCTCTGTCTCTCTCTCTCTCTCTGTCTCTCTCTGTCTCTCTCTCTCTGTCTGTCTCTCTGTCTCTCTCTCTCTCTGTCTCTCTCGCTGTCTCTCTCTGTCTCTCTCTGTGTCTCTCTCTGTGTCTCTCTCTCTCGGTCTCTCTGTTTCTCTCTGTCTCTCTCTCACATCGCTCCTCGTCCGAGATTTTTCCACGATCAATTATCTTCATATTGTGCCGTGTTAATTAAAAACTAATAAAAGTGTAAAATAAGGTGTAATCATGCTATGACATTTTTTTTACATTGTCTGCCTTCGTTCTACTAATCTGCACAGCTCGACTACACTACGACAGATCATTCAAACATGCTGCACATCTCTCTCTCTCTCTGTCTGTGCTCTCTCGACTCTCTCTGTCTCTCTCGCTGTCTCTGTCTCTCTCTCTCTGTGTCTCTCTCTGTGTCTCTCTCTCTCGGTCTCTCTGTTTCTCTCTGTCTCTCTCTCACATCGCTCCTCGTCCGAGATTTTTCCACGATCAATTATCTTCATATTGTGCCGTGTTAATTAAAAACTAATAAAAGTGTAAAATAAGGTGTAATCATGCTATGACATTTTTTTTACATTGTCTGCCTTCGTTCTACTAATTTGATTCTATGTAAATAGAATCAAATTAGTAGAATGGAAAAGAATGAAGGCAAAATTATCTCACTTTGCTCTCATTCTCTCTCTCTCGATGGTCGCAAAGGTGACAGCATACTTGGTTCCTCTCTCTCTCTCTCTCTCTTCTCTCTCTCTCTTAATAACATGTCATTATTTCACCCAAATATCCTGAAATGGCTTGCAAACCGACACACACACACACACACACACACACACACATATATAAACCAACAACACATGCACACGCACAAATGCCAGCACGCGCACACCACACCCACACACAAACACACATACACACACGCACGCACGCACAACACCAACACACATGCACACTTACCTCCAAACACACACGCACACACACACACACACACACAAACACACAAAAAAACACACACACGCACACAGAGAAGGAGAAGACAAATCATCCTCCTTTTTTATTTTCCCCAAGTTTCCCCAACGCAACCTCCAAAACCAATATTTCCACGAAACTACTCTCATCATTTTGTACCGACTTGTGTGTGTTGCTCAACACCGAGGTTTGGGTGGCAGGCAGGCAGACGGGGAGCAGCGACAGCTATCTCAACACGTCTAAATAATACAACCCTCCTCGCTATACTTCCAATTTCACAGGCTGGAGTCCTCCCCGAAGGCCTGGAGCCGAGCCGTACACAAAACAAACCTAATGTATGCTTTCAACGGATATTTAACATACGGTACGTCAACTCCGCCGTGAATCATTCACTTACGCCGCAGTTACAATTTTCATTTAACACGTGTTGTTGTTTTTCTCCGATATTTTTTTACATTTTGTTTTCGCTGTTTTATTTTATTTTAAGTGTGTAAGACAATGGATCCCAAAAAAGAAAAACCCAACAAAAAACGAAACGGCAAAAGGACAATTTTCCAGTGACAGTGAAATTAACTGTATTGGTTCGAATGTGAACACACTGCTCGGTACTGGTATGTATGGGCTAAATGAAAAGATTCTCGATTAAAAAATCATTCTGTTCTTTGGCCGTAATGAAAC
>PIJE02001802.1:75100-77600 GCA_002895965.2 Coryphaenoides rupestris
TATCTTATCGACCACCCCTTGAATGAAGGTTCCCGGATCATGTACCAGTACGTTGTATTTAATGATGCACACTTGCTCAGCGCTTGTCAAACGAGGAGGAGGTGGAGAAACGAAACGAGAAAAAAAACCAAACCAAACCCCGTGTACGTTGTTGCAGCCACAGAGTGACCACTCGCACCGCCGGGGCAAAGCATGATGGGTAGTGACAGCGGTGCCCGGGGGGTGCGCTGGGAAATTGAAAGAGGGAGTAAAAAGGGAGAGATGCGGGGGGGGGGGGGGGGGGGTTGGGAGGAGCTGTACTGTTACATGAATGTATGTATGTAAAAAAAAAACTACAATAAAAAGAATGGTGTAGTGAGAATTGGAGCTTGTAGCTGGCTTGGTGGGATGTTAGCCGGAAACTTGGGGTGTATGTGCATGTACAGTATGTGTGTCTGTGTGTGTGTGTGTGTGTGTGTGTGTGTGTGTGTGTGTGTGCTGTCCACTACATCCAACACACACACACACACGCATGCACCCACAGCACAAACACACACACGAGCACACACACACACTAACACACACACACACACACACACGCAAACACACACACGCAAACACACACACACACACACACATACACACAGCCAGCAACGGGTGACCTTCCGGCCCCGTGCTGCAGGAAGTATCTTAAACCAAGCAAAGGACCGTCTGCTCTTATTAATATCGTTATTATTATTGTTATTATTGTTGTTGTTCTTCCTGCAGGAGTCAAGTTGTTCGCTCCCTGCTGAAGAGGCTGCTTGGGCCTGATTGATTGCTATGGAAATGACTCCAGCTGTGCGTCACTCAACAGCGACGGCATTACATGTGGCAGCGAGCGCACGCAAGTAATCACCACGGCATCACGCCCTGTAATGACATCCCTCACCCCTCACACACACACACACACACACACGCACACGCACACACACACAGACACACACACACACACACACACACATCAAAGTCTGTCATTTACCCGTATTGACAACAGAGTGGCTTAATTGGATGCCATGAAGAGACAATAAGAGAGAGTCTGACACAGATAGAGCAACGAGGAAAAAAGTAACAAAAGCACCGAGACCGAGATAAGACGTGAGGTGATGTAAGGAAGGCTCGTGTGTGTGTGGTGTGTGTGTGTGTGTTGTGTGTCATGCATGATTTAAGTGTTTGCACACAAACGGTCATCGGAGCTTGTACCTACAGAGCATATGTGTGTGTGTGTGTGTGTATGTGTGTGTTGTATGATCTTAGATGTTGGCAATGCACTCAGAATGGCACGTCTGCTCTTATCACAGCTATTATTATGCAGGCAACTTGCAAGCAATTATAAAACTCGTTCTATCAGCCTCCCAACTATGAATGCTCGAAACCTGCTCTGTTTCCTGCTCTCTCTTTATGTACCACAGTGATATATTGCTGCCTCTCCTTCAACAAGTGTACTCTTTGTAAGTCACTTTGGATAAAAGCGTCTGACAAATGCCCTAAATGTAAATGTAAATGTAAATGTGTGTTGGTGTATGTGTGTGTGTGTATAGGCGGAGGCTGTATAACTCAAACGTTTGAACTGCGATGTTCCTCCTTGTGTACCGAACTTCCTTAGAACCGACGTTCTCCTCCACATCCTCCCGCCCCGGGTGGTCCCATGGGGGTCCAACCGCTAGCAACGTCCGTGTATTCAAGTTAGCGTTTCAGGTCTAGCCTTGGTTAGGCAGTAAATCATTTCAAGATCAAGATGTCTTTACTGCCGCGTGTAACAAGTGCAATGGAACGCTTACTCCCCATTCACTCCTGCAGTATTCATCTAAACATACATTTTAAAACAACTCGACAATTAGTAAAATAGTATCTAATTCTAATCTACTGTAAGTATAGTAAAAAGTAAAAAGTGACAATAAGAGCAGCAATACTCTGGCTGTTGGTGCACAAATGCAGTGAAGTGACTGTGTGCAGTACAGATAGATAGATCATTAGATAGATACATTACATTTACATTTACATTTAGGGCATTTGGCAGATGCTTTAATCCAAGGCGATTTAGAATAAGTAGATTTGTTGAAAGAGAGACAGCAATATATCACTGTGGTGCATATAGATAAGAATAGAACAGGTTTCAAGTGCATTACCAACATCTAAGAACATACAATATGCTAAAGAATGTTAAGTATTATTATTATTATTTAGTGCCAAGAGGTACAAACACGCAAGTTAGATAGATAAAGAGATAGATAGATAGATAGATCACGCTATTCTATCAATATTTCAACATGATGTCGTCATAATTCCACTGTTGCTAGGCAGAACAGAATTACGTAACTCAAACTTTTTCATGGCCTAAAACATCTGAACACTAAAACATCCAAAACATCAAATGTACATAAAGACGAGAAAATATGTTATTATACGTTATTTTATTTTATTTGAGTGGCTGCATGGGCCCCGGGATGTACACACACACACACACACACACACATGCGGC
>PIJE02001802.1:82600-87600 GCA_002895965.2 Coryphaenoides rupestris
TATGATGAAGTAATTTTTCCGCAGAAATTGCCTATGTCACTTGTGGTATCTCATGGCAAATTTCTCAAGTGTATTTCAATCTCTCTCTCCCCCTCTCTCTCTGTCTCTCTGTCTCTCTCCCTATCCATATTCATCTGCCTTCCTCTTCTGTCTCTTTATCTCGATCCCTCTCTCTCTCTCTCTCTCATCTCTCTCTGTTCTCTCACTTGACATGTCAATGTGCCAATGTCACATGATGCAGAGCCCCCCCGCCCCCCCCTCCCCCCCCATCCATCCCTGTTGACACCGTCCTCTGTATTAAAACCACTGATACAGTCCTGGTATGATTACACACACACACCACACACACACACACACACACACACACACACACACACACACACACACAGGAAACCTATGTACCTATGCGTTAAGGGAATATTCAATCGCATAAATTAACACACATACACCTTCGTACACCTTCACACAGACACACACACACACACACACATACACACACACACACAGGACACACATACAGTACCTATATGTTAAGGGAATCCTCAATCGCATAAATTAAACCTTTACACACGTACACACACACGTTTGTACACCTTCACACACATACACACTTTCGCAGACACACAAACACAACACACACACACTGCCACACCTACACACAGGCACGCACACACACACATACACAACACACACACCACACACCACACACACACACACACACACACACACACACACACACAGCACACACACAACACAACAAATGACGTAATAGATCACCTCTTGTTCTGGGAAGAAATAAATGGCTATGTCTCTGTGCGGTGTGTGTGTGTGTGTGTGTGTGAGTGCGCGTGCTGTGCATGTGTGTGTGTGTGTGTGTGTGTGTGTGGGTGTGCGTACCATGGCGTCAGATTGGTGAGGGTGATTCCTCGGAGAGCTTGTGGCCTAATTTCTTATTTTCTAAGAGGAAACTTATCTAATTATATATAAGTTAACTTCCTGCTGGTCGATTGAAGGGGCACCGCGACAGAACCAGCCTCACCGCTCAACAAGGTTACCGCAACGCACCAGCGGCCTGGTGCTCCGCAACGCTCTCTCTGTTTCACCCCTCGAACCGGCTCGCTCTGTCCTCATAGGACAACCAGTACCTTCTCTCTCTCTCTCTCTCGTCTTCTCTCTCTCTCTTCTCTCTCTTCTCCTCGCTCTAGTGTCCCGTTCTGTACGACACCACGCACACACACGACATACACACACACACACACACACACCACACACCTACACACAGGCACGCACACACACACACACACATAGATACATACACATGCACACACACACAACACACACACACACACACACACCCTAAAGGACAGCTTACACATTATCTCTCGGATATTGGCACGTATACTGTACATGTATGAATGGCATTTGTGCATATGCCGGTATGCACGGGTGCACATGCAGTATGTGCATGTGTGTGTGTGTGTGTGCGTGCGTGTATCTGTGTGTCTGATATTAATATGTATACTGTATGTATGTGTGTGTGTGTGTGTGTGTGTGTGTCTATGCGTGTGTGTGTGTGTGTGTGTGTGTTTGTATGTGTTTTAGGGGTCAGTGAGACATAAAGACAGCAGGACCTGAGTTGGGTGTAGAGTGCTACTCTGCTCCATTCCGAGTCCAGCCTTCGGGCATGGCCTGGTCTCCCTCCCTCCCCCCCCCCCTCCCCCCTGCCCCTCCTCCCCCCCAACCATATGGACAGAGCACTCGACAATATACCTCAATTAAAACAGAACAATCTGAATTGGTCTGAGGTCTGAGGTCTGGATGAACCCCATGGTCATTCCATTCCAGACTTCAGTGGTTTCGCCCTGCAGTTCAGGGAAAGGTCTGACAACGCTGTGATCCGTCCCAACGATGAGGTCGTGGAGTCCTGGAGACTGACGATGGAGTCACGGAGACCGACGACGGGGTCCCGGAGTCCCGGAGACCGACGACGGGGTCCCGGAGTCCCGGAGACCTCGGACGCTCATGAAGCCATCATGGACGCGAGGTCTGTCATGTGCATCAGTGAGCATCACAAACCCACGACCACATGGGGACACATTTCGTTGGCAGCACAGTACAACTGGAGACCGGAGTCCCCCACCCTCCCTCTCCTCCTCCTCCTCCTCCTCCTCTTCCTCCTTCCTCCTCCTGTCCGTCTGGCCGTCTTCGGGAGCGTCTCCCCGTCCGACCAGTCTGGGCTTGGTGTCACGCCCGCTTTGGTCATTACATCACGATTACGGAGCTGTTGGTACACGAGAAAAGGAGAGGGAGATGAGAGATGAAAAAGCGACAGTTGAAATGTAGGTCAGTGGAGATGTGCTCCGGGGCTCTCTCTCTCTCTCCCTCTGTCTCTCTCTCTCTCTCTCTCTCCCTCTCTCTCTCTCTCTCTCTCTCTCTCTCTCCTCTTCTCTCTCCCTCTCTCTCTCTCCCTCTCTCTCCTCTCCCTCTCTCTCTCCCTCTCTTTCTCTCTTCCTCTCCCTCTCTCTCTCTCTCCCTCTCTTCTCTCCTCTCTCTCTCCCTCTTCTCTCTCCCTATCTCTCTCTTTTTCTTTTTCTCCCTCTGTTGTTCACTCACTCTCTCTCTCTCTCTCTCTCTCTCTCTCTCTCTCTCAATCTCTCTCTCTCTCTCTCTCTCTCTCCTGCAACACACACACACATACACAGATCCTGTCACACATACACACACACACACACACACACACACACACTAACACGTAACCCTGCCCCCCCCACACACACGCACACCACCACCACCACCTCCGTGCATCATCAACCTCCTGTACCCTTCCCGGCAGCAGCGTTCATCCTGCTGGGGGCTCTCTCTGCTGCTGCTGCCATCCAGCTGCCAGCCTCCCTGACACGCCCCCCCCCTGAAGAACCCCACCTTCGTTACCCCGCTGCCCACGAAGTACCGCCCAGTGTGCCTGGGGCGGCCAGTATCTCAGGAGGTAAGAGCGGTTGTCTGGCAACAGGAAGGTTGCCGGTTCGATCCCCGGGCTCCTCCCCCTCCTAGCTAAGTGTGGAGGTGTCCCTGAGCAAGACACCACCTAACCCTACCTGCTCCTGACGTGTTGGTTGTTACCTTGCATGGTTGACACCGCCGTCGGTGTATGAATGGGTGAAGGTGAGGCAATACTGTAAACCTTTGGATAAAAGCGATGATATAAATGCAATCCAACCGTCATCTCAGGCCCCGGCCATGTTTGGGCCCGGCCCGGCGGTTAGCGACGCTGTGTGTGCACGTTAGGAAGCGTACGAAGCGATAAAGTGCTTTCCCCTTCCGAGCACGGCGCCTGTGGTCATACTGTAAATACCAACTCGCAAATAATGGCATTTACACTGACATTTCTACCACCACATTTCTGCGATTTCCTCGTGTGTAGACACACACACACGCACACACACACACACACACACACACGCGTGCACACACACACACAGCGCTAATGTTTTTGGTGATGCTTTGAAGCTTTCCTGCGAAGAATATTTTTGCCCTTCAGCCTTTTTCTGTCTCTTTAAACACACACACACACACACACACACACACACACACACAGACAAACAGGCCAGTGAATGGAGCAGGAGCATAGAGGAGGTTGTGTGTGTGTGTGTGTGTGTGTGTGTGTGTGTGTGTGTGTGTGTGTGTGTGTGTGTGTGTGTGTGTGTGTGTGTGTGTGTGTGTGTGTGTGTGTGTGTGTGTGTGTGTGTGTGTGTGTGTGTGTGTGTGTGTGCGGTGTGTGTGTGTGTGTGTGTGTGTGTGTGTGTGTGTGGGTGGTGGTGGTGGTGGAGAGTGTGTCTCTGGTCAACGCGCTCCGCTGTGTGGCTGCATGCCCCCAAGACGGAGGCTGAGTCTAGACACTCGCTCGCCCAGCCGCCCTGCTGACCTACATCCTACAGTAACATCACCAGAGAGAGAGGGAGAGGGAGAGAGAGCAACATACATCGAGGGGATGCAGAGAGAGACGGAGAGGGCGAGAGAGAGAGAGAGAGAGAGAGATCAACACAAATTGATGGTGTACAGAGTGAGAGAGAGAGAGAGAGCGCAACATGCATAGAGGGGATACAGAGAGATAGTGGGAGAGAGAGGGAGAGAGCGAGAGAGCAACATCGAGAGAGGGTATAAAGAGAGAGAGCGAGAGGGAGAGAGCGTGCACGAGAGAGAAATGGAGCGAGAGAGTGGAGGCGAGGAAAGAGCAGGAGACAGCAAGGTAATGGAGAGTGGGGGGCAGAGAGAGAGAGAGAGAGAGAGAGAGAGAGAGAGAGAGAGAGAGAGAGAGAGAGAGAGAGAGAGAGAGAGAGAGAGAGAGAGCGAAAGAGCATGACCTGCCATAAAGCGAGCAAATGAAGATGTGGGGTCATGGTAGTGAAAGGGAAAGGGGAGAGACGGAGAGACAGAGAGAGAGAGACTGAGAGAGGGAGAGAAGGATGGAGAGGCACGTCTCGTCAGACGTACACATCCAGCTGGGAGAGGGGGATGGAGAGAGAGAGAGAGAGAGAGAGAGAGAGGGAGAGAGAGAGAGAGCGAGAGACATGCCAATGGATAATTCAGAATGAGTTAAAAGCGGGGGGGGGGGGGGGGATAGAGGGTTATATGGAGGAAAAGGTGTGGGCAGTCCAGGGAGAGAGAGAGAGAGAGAGAGGAAGGAGAGGAGAGAGAGAGGAGAGGGGGAGAGGGAGGGAGAAGGAGAGAGAGAGAGAGGAAGGGGAGAGGAGAGGGAGAGGAGAGGGGAGAGAGGAGAGAGGGGAGAGGGAGAGAGGGGGGAGAGAGAGAGGAAGAGGGAGAGGAGAGAGAGAGAGGGGAGGAGAGAGAGGGGAGAGGAGAGGAGAGAGAGGCAGGAGTGAGAGAGAGAGGGGGAGCGAGAGAGAGAGAGAGAGGGGGAGAGGGAGAGAGAGAGAGGGAGAGAAGGGGGTGAGGGAGAGGGGGGTAAGAGAGAGAGAGCGAGGGAGGGAGAAAGAGAGGGA
>PIJE02001802.1:92600-100948 GCA_002895965.2 Coryphaenoides rupestris
ACACACACACACACACACACACACACACACAGACACACACACACACACACACACACACACACACACACACACACACACGCACACACAGACACACACACACACACACACACACACACGCACACACACACACACACACACACACACACATACATACACATACACACTCACGCACACACATGCACCACACACACACACACACACATAGATACACATACACACACACACACACACACACACACACACACACATGCCCAGATCTCAACTCACTCAACACTGTCCCATGCATGTTTAGAAGGGCCTGCAAGTCCAATATGGCTGCTCTGGGGACCGTGGGGTTGGGGTGAGGGTGAGGGTTGGTGTCAAGCCATGCTAGCTGTCCAATATTCTTTTTCAGTATCTCAGCGGAAGGGACTCCACCCTGAAAGGTATAGGTACCGGGGACACCTGAGACACTGACCGTCACCTGAGCCCCGCTCTGCTCTGTGACATAAGAGCTATATATGTGTACATTTAAACATATTCATTCACTGTTGTCCCATGGACCTAGTCGGTTGTTGGCTATAATATTGAAGTGTAACTGAGAAAATGTCATTTTATTGCTTGTGCTTAAACGTGTTCACCATATGATTTAATTTTATGGGCTTTAAGCTGTTCCTTGTTATTCTTATTGGACATTTATTTTATTTATTTTAAAGTTCAAGCCCAATATGTGTCTGCAGGCCTACAGTATGGCTATACAAGTGTGTTATTTCTGTTTATTTTTTATTTTGTGTAAAATTAATATGATTATGAATGGGGAAGTGGGTGGGGGGGGGCGGGGTATGCAGCGAAGTGGGCGGGGCATGTAGCGAAGTGGGCGGGGCATGAAAAGTGCTCGGGTCCCAATCCCGGGGGGTGACAAGCCACGCCCCCACGCCGCGCGTCTCAGTGAAACCCTCCCACCGCCTGAGAGAGAGAGAGAGAGAGAGAGAGAGAGAGAGAGAGAGAGAGAGAGAGAGAGAGAGAGAGAGAGAGAGAGAGAGATGTCATCATCATCATCATCATCATCATGAGAGAATAGCGTCTGAACACAAGAGAGAGAACACACACACACACACACACACCGTCTGAGCCTTCAGCACCTCCTCCTCCTCCTCCTCCTCCTGCGCAGCCTGCACACTCCTCCACCACACTCCTCCCTGGGATTGCTTTTTAGGAGACAAGAGGCGCTGCGTTTATGTTGCTTTTGGTTTCTTCATGACTGACTGCTGCATTCGGGAGCAGCGACCAGCACCTCCTCCACCGCCAGCACCTCCTCCACCTCCTCCACCTCCGTCAGCAGCAGCAGCTCCATCATCATCATTACTACCAGCAGCAGCAGCGGCGGCAGCGGCAGCTCCGGCAGGTCCAGCACCGCCAGAAGCAGCAGCAGCGGCAGCGGCACCATGCGAGGTGAGAGATCCTCTTCCTCTTCCTCTTCCTCTTCTTCCCGCCGCCGCCGTCGCCGCCGCCAACTGACTGACAGCTCAGCACACGCACGCATGTAAAGTGACGCACTTGGTGGCACGTTGGACAATTATTTTGTACTTAATTACTTAATTGAATTACTTTTTTTTTTTTACATGATCACAAATTGTACAAAAAAAAAAAGACCTACATTGGGAGATTGTGTGTGTGTGTGTGTGTGAGAGAGAGAGAGAGAAAGAGAGTGTGAGAGCGAACATAATAATTTTTGCAAAGATTTTGGGGTATTCGTGTGCCTGTGCATGTGTGTGTGTGTGTGTGAGAGAGAGAGAGAGAGAGGGAGAGAGAGAGAGAGAAATATTTTTTGCAATAGTAACCTTAAATGTGTGGAATTAAGTTAATCAGGCGTCCAATTAAAGTGTATTCACGCAATTAAATTGAACTTTCTTTAGGCCTATAGATTTTCTCCATATCAGTAAAAAAAATTGATAAGTTATAACTTTACTTTAACGGGCATAAACGTCCATACATCCACTAACCCATTTCCAACACACACCACACGACACACACCCAAACACACAGCACACACACACACACACATGCGCAAGGCCTACATACAAGTACTCCGGGTTTTTTCAACTGTAATATTATTTAGGTAGTTTATCTGTTGGTTTAAAACGCCAGTGTTGTTTTATAAAAATCGTCTATGGATTTTATATTGGGTAATTAAATGTTTTGTTGGTCCTGTGTTGTTTCATTTCCTAGAGGTGTTTGTTGGATGTTAATTTAATGGGACCCTTTTATTCAGAAACTGATTCTACCAAAACCTATTAATTTAGTGTTGTAGTTTAGGCGGATGTAGGATTCTAATAATTCACCAATCAATTGATAATTTTCTAATTTCGAATTAGTCAACTATATAGGCCTACTAATTGAACTGTTAATTGTCTCAGTTATAAGCTAAATACACGTTTTTTATGAATACATAGCCTATATTATAGACTAATTTTATGATGAATATGATTATTAAGAATATTATAAATTATGATCCTAGTAATAAGTTATAGTAATTATTATTATTACTATATTATTATTAGTAATAATAATTATATTATTAATAATAATAATATAATAATAAATGGCAATAATCATAATCACCATCATAATCATAGCAATACTTGTGTGTAATAATAATTGTTAATGGCAATAAAATAGTAATACATCATCTCAATCATAATAAATGTATAGCATTCTTATAACAATAATAATAAGATAATAATCAAGATACATATTTAGTTGATTTCTCTCAGAACTAAATGCTTTATATTTTATTGCAAAACTTCCACGTCTTCCATTTCAGTGCAGCACATAATGATAGAATTGTATCTTTAATGATATTTAATTAGCAAGCTTCTAACATTTTGTAAGAATAGGCCTTAGATCCATGTCTGTAGTCTATCTACCCATCTATCTATCTCTCTCTCTCTCTCTCTCTCTCTCTCTCTCTCTCTCTCTCTCTCTCTCTCTCTCTCTATCTATAGATGTATCTATCTCTCTATCTATAGATGTATCTATCTCTCTGTCTATCTCTCTATCTATAGATGTATCTATCTCTCTGTCTATGTCTCTATCTATAGATGTATCTATCTCTCTGTCTATGTCTCTATCTATAGATGTATCTATCTCTCTGTCTATGTCTCTATCTATAGATGTATCTATCTCTCTCTCTCTCTCTATCTATAGATGTATCTATCTCTCTGTCTATGTCTCTATCTATAGATGTATCTATCTCTCTGTCTATGTCTCTATCTATAGATGTATCTATCTCTCTGTCTATGTCTCTATCTATAGATGTATCTATCTCTCTGTCTATGTCTCTATCTATACATGTATGTATGAATGTATGTATCAGTGTCCCTGGGTATCTCCTCTCCCCTGCACCTTGTGTTGTGTGTGATCATCTGAACGGTGCTCTGCGACCGCTCGGCGACCGCTCTCCTGCACCGGGGACTCGGTGGGGAATACCGAGAGCGCCGGCTTTCACTTTATAGCCGTGGTAAGGAGAAGAGGCCCCTGAAGCGTCTCTCTCTCCCTCTCCCCCTCTCTCTCTCTCTGTCTCTCTATCTCTCTCCCTCTCTTTCTCTCTCTATTTCCCTCTTTCTCTTTCTTTCTCTCTTTGCCTCTCTCTCTCTGTCTGTTTCTCTCTTTGCCTCTCTCCCCATCTTGCTCTCTCTCTCTTTGCACGCCCCAAAGGGTTTTGTCAGATAGAATTAAATCAGTGTGGGCCATGCGGCCCCCACTCTCAACTTGTGTGTGTGTGTGTGTGTGTGTGTGTGTGTTAGAGAGAGAGAGAGAGAGAGAGAGCATGCACACAGAGATGTGTGTGTGTGTGTGTGTGTGTGAGAGAGAGAGAGAGAGCACACAGAGTTATGTGTGAGTGTGTGTGTATTCGTCTCTGTGTGTGTGTGTGTGTGTCTATGTATGGGTGTGTGTGTGTGTGTGCGTCTATGTGTGTGTGTGTGTGTGCGTCTATGTGTGTGTGTGTGTGCGTGTGTGTGTGTGTGTGTGTGTATGTGTGTGTGTGTCTATGTCTATATGTGTGTGTGTGTGTGTGCATTTATGTGTGTGTGTGTGCGTGTGTGTGTGTGTGTATGTGTGTGTGTGTCTATGTCTATATGTGTGTGTGTGTGTGTGTGCATTTATGTGTGTGTGGTGTGTGTGTGTGTGTATGTGTGTGTGTTCAAGGAGTCTCGCTCGGCGTTGTAGAAAATGTGCTCCACGCAACCGCAAGGTTATAAAAAAGTGTAGGCCCCTCATGAGCCGTGGTAATTATCATTTAACAATAGCAGCGACTCCCGAAGCCCCGGCCGCGGATGATGTCACCGCTCGGCCCGCGCAGGAGGAGACGGGGGGGGGGGCACAGAGGAGACTGTCAGAGGGTCCCCGGCCCTGTTAGCACCGCCGCCCGCCGCTAGCACACACAGCCCAGCGCTAGCACCGCGCCACCCAATGCTAGCACACATAGCACTGGTCCCCTCTTAATTATAGGATTATTTTTCAAATAAAATAAAGATAGTGCCTCTCAAGATTATACTGGATGTAAAAACGCAATAATAAAAAGGAAATAATAAGTAATCATGGTATTGTAAATATATGTATCTTATCTTTTGATTCATGGAAGCACATGATGTAACCAGTGTTTTATGAGGGTAACACCGACAAAACAACGGTGAAATTAGTTTTCATCCACAATCCACAACACAATTATAGATCATTCCTAAAAAAAATATACAAAATATTAGCATGTTATCACTCTGTTATCTTTTATCTAAACGCAATAAAAAAATCATACATTTTGCCCAAACCAAAATATCAGTTATTCATACACAGAACATGCGCACAAACACAGACACGCATGAACGCACACACTCACCGCTACACACACACACACACACGCGCGCGCGCACACACACACACACACACACACACACACACACACACACACACACACACAAACCCCCCGCGCGCAAAACACATCATCGAAGCACGCTGTGACGGTCCCAACCGACTTTAAGCAAACTGCACACACACACACACACACACACACACACACACACGAGTATCCGTTTTTCGTCGTCCGTTCTACGCATTTACTATAAATTACAGTCACTTGCCCTCCTCCTCCTCCTCCTCCTCCGCCACCGCCTCCTCCTCACGCCTGATCGGATGCATTACTGCGTTTCGCCGCAGAGAACTTAAAGAGCATTTTGCACCCTCGGCGGGGGTCAAAGGGTTCGGCGTCAGGGGTTAGAATGGGGGAGGAGGAGGGGGGAGGTAGTGGGTGGGTGGGGTTAGGGATAGGGAGGGGGACGGCGGGGGGTGGGCCTGCAGTGCCACTCGATCCGCTGAGTTAGTGATATGTGTCAATCACAATCTCCCACGCTCCTACACTGTGGGAAGAGAGATAGGATGACAGTGTCAGAGGAAGAAAGGGGTGAGGGAGAGAAGGAGAGAGGGAGAGAGGGAGGGAGGGAGGGAGCGAGCAAGTGGAAAGGTGAAGCCTCGCAGGAGGTGCAGAGGAGAGAAGAATAGAGGCCACGGAGGGAGGAAGGTGTCGCCGCTCCAAGGGTGGTGGTGGTGTTGCTGCTGGTGGTGCTGCTGCTGGTGGAGGTGTTGCTGGTGGTGGTGGTGCTGGTGGTGCTGGTGAAGTTAAAGGCAGGGAAAAAGGTTCCGTATGCAAGAATGATGCTAATTCTGTGTCTATATTGGCCCGAATTTCCTCTCGTCACTCACACGCACAATCACACACACACACACACACACACACACACACACACACACACACACACACACACACACGCAGGTGCTTGTGCAAACATTTGCTTACACACACGCACGCGCACGCACACATACACACACACACACATGTTTACGTATGTGCAGTATAAAACACGTGAATCTACGACTTACCCCTAAAGTCCGACAGTGACAACAGTCTGCGATTGATGCACGCATGAAGGCCTGATGCCAATAGAATTAGTTTCCGGAGTCTTGTGTGTGTTGTGTTGTGCGCATCGATCAGTCCGTTTTATAAAGAGCTGCCGGATCAATTCTCTCTTCTCTCCGGACAAAAAAAAAACGGAAGCGGTCTGTCTGTGCGGATGAATCCATCGCTCAAATAACATGGCGGCCGGTGCGGTCGCTATAACGTCAAACAACACTTTTATTGTCGTTAACAGGGTTCGGATTATCGCGAGGGGGGGGGAGGGGTCGAGGATCCGAATCTTCGGTTCGTAAAAAAGTCGGCTCATAGTTTGAGATGGTTGCTGCGACGCCGAGAGAGTTGAATAGGTGCGTCGATGAGGCGAGAGGCGTCAAGACGCGAACGGCCGGAGCCAGCGTTACTGTTACAGTTTGTCAAAGGAGACAAAGGTGCGCAAAAGTAGGGCAATTTGTATGAAGCCTGCCTAAGCTCTCTGTTTCCTTTCCCCGAGAGTTCCCAGAGGTTGACAAGCGCGGCAGGACAGTGAACAACAGTCACTAGTGTGGCTGTATTGACAGATCTGCTTCCCTATGTAAGCGATACGCTCCCAGAGCCCGGGGAGGCTCACTCGATACCCGGGGTATTAATATGAATTAGAGACACCATATTTCCTCAATATGTAACGTCACGCGTCGTCGTCCGCTCTCCACGTCTTTCGAACTACCGTCGGGTCGGGGGGGTGTTTTTTTTGTTGTAATTATCGTTTTTGCGACCAGTTTTACCATCCCGACTTGTTTGGTGCTTTTTTTCTTTTTACGAGAACCACCCGCCCCCCCGCCGCCTGCCCCCCTGAAGCACAGACCCTGTAAAGCGAGAGGTGTTGTGGCTGATTTGCGGACCCTGCCGTTGTTTATTGTGTTGTTTAATAGTGTGTTTGTGCTGAGTAATGGCCCCCGTGTTATGTAAGGAGAGAACAGATTACGCAGAGCCCTTCTGCAGGCCACACTGTTAATCCTCCCCCCGCCACTCCACCTCGCACACACACACACACACACACACACACACATCGCTGTGCCGACCGACGGAGGTACCGACGGAGAACACACACACACGCACACACATGCACACACACACACGCACACACACGCACAAGCACGTACAGAAAACGTAAAAGTTGCCCTCAGTCACTACTAGTACACACTGCAGCTGACTCTCAACGCACGCAAGTTCGCAGACTTCTTATGTCCGAGTTGGACTTTGAATGCGTACCGCGGCGTTGTCAGAGTGATTGCGCAGCCTAAGAATCGGTGGTGGTGGTGGTGGTGGCCCAGTGGCCGGAGCGTGAGCTGCTAGGAACTGTTAGGAGCTGTTATAGCCCCAGAGTTTATTTATAACATGTGATCAGCAGACATTCAGCTGACGGACCCCCCCAACTGGGTCCGTCTCTCGGCCTGCATGGTAGACGGCAAGACACGGGAAGAAAGGCGAAGGGAATAGATTTTTTTTCTCACGCTCAATCACAGTTTGATTATTTTTGTATATTATTATTATTATTATTATTATTTTATATTTCTTTTTCTCCATCTTTCTCCTTCGTCTCCACATAAAGCGCGTGGGGCTACGCCAGGCACCCAGAGGCTTGCTTTTCTTTCTTCTTCTGTCTACACTCGGTCGCGGGCCAGCAGGGATTTCAGACTCCACCAGACTCCTAAACTCTAAATCGGAATCCTTCAAGTCATCGGATCCGCAGACGATTTCCTTCCCCTCTTGTTTCGCCGCCTTCGCTCATCCGTGAAGGCAGGATTGTGTCCCCACAGGAGATGCGGCGATATTCAGCGTTCGCATTTGCCTCCAATTTATAAAGGAGAAAAAAAAGAAAGAATATAATTATGATAAGCAGACAGCCGTCTGAAATATATATATGTATAACACATGACTTTCCAACACAGAGAGAGAGAGAGAGAGAGAGAGAGAGAGGGATCGCCTGCAAATACATAGCCATAAGAAAACACAGCCATAAGGACAAATTACTCATCTTGACATTTTGGCTGTATTAAATATTCCGGTTTAAAAATCTTTTTGGCCTCAGGAACCATGCAGCAAATTGCAACTCATGCAAGAGATTACGCGACGATCACACACTGAATATCTCACGAAATCTACTGATATGAAGTCTATCTACGCTATCATGGTGGACACCAGTCCTGACCTCCCGCTCTGGCCTTACAGCGCTAAGGAGGAATCTTTGTGGATGTCTCTTCAATTCAACCGAGGTCTTTCCAAACCTCTCTAGAAAGACGCACATGAGAGAAAGAGAGAGAGAGAGAGAGAGAGAGAGAGAGAGAGAGAGAGAGAGAGAGAGAGAGAGTGTTTGTTACATAATAGAGAGAGTATATCTTGTAAGCTGTCGGTGTTGCTGTTT
>PIJE02001803.1:2500-10000 GCA_002895965.2 Coryphaenoides rupestris
ACACACACACACACACACACACACACACACACACACACACACACACACACACACACACACACACACACACACACACACAGACACACACTCCTCTTAAAGGTGTGTGTGTGTGTGTGTGTGTGTGTTACATCTAACAGCAACCAGGGTTTACTGACACACGGACCAGGGGCCAAACTCATAAATAGTTCTTTCTATTCTATTGTTGTTTCTATTCTATTGTTGTTTCTATTCTATTCTTAAGATTAGATTTACAAAGTTAGAACGTTTTGAAAAGCAGCTGTTCAGCAAAATATCTCCTCATCATGTCGTGCATCTTCTTCTTCAATACTTTAAGAAAAAACACAAGAAATGGGATTCTTGAGTAACTAAGATCCCACATTTCTTCTAGATTTGATTCTTCACTATCAGATAACAGTTTTCCTGTCTTTACTGGTCATGTTGGGAAGTCATGCCATGCGTGCGCAACGCGTATGAATGAATGAATGGGTGAACGTGAGTCGATATTGTAAATGCCATTCATTCATCATTTGCTTCATCACAATTCCTGATATTCATCGATATGTTATCAACATGCAGGTACAGCACCGATCACTGCAGAGAGGAATGTCCCCGGAAGGTTCTATCTACCGTCTTCCACTCTCATGCATGCAGGTCCAATGCTCTTCTTTCATTCAACACACGGCCTACAGCTCACAGCTCATCTCTATCTCGACGCCGCTATGATTGGACGAGACACGTCTCCATTTCACTTTCCTGCTCCTGTGGATCTCCTATCAAGCAGCCTCCAGTGGCTCCGGTCGTAGCTCCTGTACATATAGAGAGAGAAACATTCCCTGGATGGACTGCGTGACTCACCGACGGACCGGAGTTATTCCTGAGGAACGTTCTCGTGCATTTCGTCATTTTTTAACCAGAGTAAATAGCTGCAGTCGAAGAAGTGACGGAATGGTGCAGGTTTAAAGGGACGCCTGAAAGGGTCCAAGCAACTCTACCATCGGAAAGGTTTTCAGCCTTTAACCCGATCCCAGCCTGACCCTCTCTCATACTGGTTCTCTCTCATACTGACCCTCTCTCATACTGGCCCTCTCTCATACTGGCCCTCTCATACTGGCCCTCTCTCATACTGGCCCTCTCTCATACTGGCCCTCTCTCATACTGGCCCTCTCTCATACTGGCCCTCTCTCATACTGGCCCTCTCTCATACTGGCCCTCACTCATACTGGCCCTCTCTCATACTGGCCCTCTCTCATACTGGCCCTCTCTCATACTGGCCCTCTCTCATACTGGCCCTCTCTCATACTGGCCCTCTCTCAATACTTTAAGAAAAAACACAAGAAATGGGATTCTTGAGTAACTAAGATCCCACATTTCTTCTAGATTTGATTCTTCACTATCAGATAACAGTTTTCCTGTCTTTACTGGTCATGTTGGGAAGTCATGCCATGCGTGCGCAACGCGTATGAATGAATGAATGGGTGAACGTGAGTCGATATTGTAAATGCCATTCATTCATCATTTGCTTCATCACAATTCCTGATATTCATCGATATGTTATCAACATGCAGGTACAGCACCGATCACTGCAAAGAGAAATGTCCCCGGAAGGTTCTATCTCCCGTCTTCCACTCTCATACACGCAGGTCTATAGCTCACAGCTCATCTCTATCTCGACGCCGCTATGATTGGACGAGACACGTCTCCATTTCACTTCCCTGCTCCTGTGGATCTCCTATCAAGCAGCCTCCAGTGGCTCCGGTCGTAGCTCCTGTACATATATAGAGAGAAACATTCCCTGGATGGACTGCGTGACTCACCGACGGACCGGAGTTATTCCTGAGGAACGTTCTCGTTGCATTTCGTCATTTTTTAACTGAAGTAAATAGCTGCAGTCGAAAAAGTGACGGAATGGTGCAGGTTTAAAGGGACGCCTGAAAAGGTCCAAGCAACTCAACCATCGGAAAGGTTTTCAGCCTTTAACCCGATCCCAGCCTGACCCTCTCTCATACTGGCCGTCTCTCATACTGGCCCTCACTCATACTGACCCTCACTCATACTGGCCCTCACTCATGCTGGCCCTCTCTCATACTGGTCGTCTCTCATACTGGCCCTCACTCATACTGAACCTCTCTCATACTGGCCCTCTCTCATACTGGCCGTCTCTCATACTGGCCCTCTCTCATACTGAACCTCTCTCATACTGGCCGTCTCTCATACTGGCCCTCACTCATACTGGCCCTCTCTCATACTGACCCTCTCTCATACTGGCCCTCTCTCATACTGGCCGTCTCTCATACTGGCCCTCTCTCATACTGAACCTCTCTCATACTGGCCGTCTCTCATACTGGCCCTCACTCATACTGGCCCTCTCTCATACTGACCCTCCCTCATACTGGCCCTCTCTCATACTGGCCGTCTCTCATACTGGCCCTCTCTCATACTGGCCCTCTCTCATACTGGCCGTCTCTCATACTGGCCCTCTCTCATACTGGCCCTCTCTCATACTGGCCCTCTCTCATACTGGCCCTCTCTCATACTGGCCCTCTCTCATACTGGCCCTCTCTCATACTGGCCCTCTCTCATACTGGCCCTCTCTCATACTGGCCCTCACTCATACTGGCCCTCTCTCATACTGGCCCTCTCTCATACTGGCCCTCTCTCATACTGGCCCTCTCTCATACTGGCCCTCACTCATACTGGCCCTCTCTCATACTGGCCCTCTCTCATACTGGCCCTCACTCATACTGGCCCTCTCTCATATTGGCCCTCACTACAGTAACTATGACGGCCCTCTCTCATACTGGCCCTCTCTCATACTGGCCCTCACTCATACTGGCCCTCACTCATACTGGCCCTCTCTCATACTGGCCCTCTCTCATACTGGCCCTCACTCATACTGGCCCTCATGTTTCTCACTATTAAAATGTGTAGCAGCCTGTGACAGTCCATGTCTCGTATCAGACGGAAGGTTCAGTCTCAGTTTCAGCAGCTCGGGACACCGGCTGCCGTAGATTGTCGGTCCTCCGAGGCATCAGCTGGTTCACTGTTTGCCGGCCCGCAAGGGACTGTAAGTCAGCAACGGCGTCACAATTTAACGGCAACAACGGTAAAATTGCAGATTTAATGTATTTACCCACGGACGACACAGACGCAGGTTCCACGACACACTCCAGCCGGCGTCTCGCTGCACCACTCGATCCCTCGATAAACTCCAACGTTTATTTTTGTGTTACGATCGTCATCATTAAAATGCCGGTGGAACACACTCACGGCTTCACATCCTGCCAAAAAAAAGCTAGAAAATTCACGTTGTTGTCAAGGAAACAGAGATCTAGTTTGTGGCCTCGTGAGCCTCAGACAAGTGTGTGGTTTTTGCCGCCGCCGCCGCCGCCGGTGTCACATCTGTTTGTGTGTGTGTGTGTGTGTGTGTGTGTGTGTGTGGTGGTGTGTGTGTGTGTGTGTGTGTGTGTGTGTGTGTGTGTGTGTGTGTGCGCGCGATTTGTTTTTCCCCTTCCAGGCGGAGGGTGAAGAACTAGGCTACGTCTGTCCCCCTCCGACACACACCTGCAGATGACTCGTACCTTCATTAATTAATTCTAGAACTGCGGCGGCGGCGACGACTGCTGGGTTGCTTGGGCGCTCGGCATCTGTGGTCAAGCGCTGCGGCGCCGCGAACAGACTCCGCCTTCTGCTGAGTGGGAACACTGAGGCAGCATCTGCCTGTCCCCCTTCCACCGTCTACAACTCTCAGATCGGTTATGCTTTCCTTACACCCGTTTCCTCTTGTCACCGTCATTTATCTTCCTCTCTCTCTCTCTCTCTCTCTCTCTCTCTCTCTCTCTCTCTCTCTCTCTCTCTCTCTGTCTCTCTCTCTCTCTCTCAATCTAAAGTTCACTGTTTCACTGGCTGCTTCCATGTTCCACCGTCTCCCGGTTTCCATGGTGTCTCATGTTTTTATTTTGGTATATTTCCATAAACTGTCCGACTTTCCCCCTTCTGTCATTTCTCATTTCATGACTTATCTCTCTCCCTACACTCTCTCTCTCTCTTACGCATAGTCACTCTCTCTCTCTCTCTCTCTCTCTCTCTCTCTCTCTCTCTCTCTCTCTCTCTCTCTCTCTCTCTCTCTCTCTCTCTGTGTGTCTTTCTTTGGATCCTGCATCAAGGCCTTCGGATGCTCATGCAAGCTCAGCTTAGTCGGGGAACACACACGCACACACACACACACACATACGCACACACGCACACACACACACACACACACACACACACACACACACACTCACAGGCATACCAATGACACACAGACGGGTATCACTCACTGATGCTATCGACAGCACACAGACTCACACGGCAATCTGAATCTCTCCAGCATGCAGGCAACACAAACGGAGATCCTCATCGCCCCCCACGAGGACGCGCAGGACGGGCACGCCGCCCCACACAACGTACCGTACCTGCGTGTCCCTGACCTGGACACGTGACCCCCGGTTCATAATATCGAACCGCACCATCTCCCATTCCATTTGGAACGCTCCCCGTTTAACGAAGAATTTGATTTGCTCCGTCTCGTGCTCAGCATTAATTTCATTTTCCGTTTAAATTGCCCGACGAGGTCACCGAATGGATTATATGATGTTCTTAGATTGATAGAGAGTGGGAGGGATTCTGTGCCGGGGCATGTAGTGTGTGTGTGTGTGTGTGTGTGTGTGTGTGTGTGTGTGTGTGTGTGTGTGTGTGTGTGTGTGTGTGTGTGTGTGTGTGTGTGTGTGTGTGTGTGTGTGTGTGTGTGTGATTCATTATGGGTTATGGCGGGTTAATCAACTATTTAATACATAACATACCCAAGTGAGATTAGATATCAGGTCTCATTAGACACGCTATCCCCATTTGAGTGTATGCGTGTGGACGTGTGTGTGTGTGTATGTGAGTGAGTTTACGACCTCGTTCGTTTGGGTCAATCCGACTAATTTAACATTAACTTTGATACCCGTCGCTTTAAAGGCGATAGCTGTCACACAATTATCCAAAAAAAAATGCTGTGTAATTGCTCCTGATAAGAATATTTACATATTGCAGTCGATGTGTCCACGCTCGGCGCACAAGCCGTCCGAATGAATCAAGACATTCATGGATGATGAAAGCCAACATGTGCATCATTATCTCTTCTTTTCAAAATATATTTGTGTTTTATTTTTCCCTGTCAATATGTGCGTGCGAGTGAGTGAGTGATTGAAAGAGACAGAGCGAGAGTGTGTGTGAGAGAGAGAGAGAGAGAGAGAGAGAGACTGTGTGTGTGTGTGTGTGTGTGTGTGTGTGTGTGTGTGTGCATTTTGTGTATCCATTGCATGGATGTGCTTCTCAGATTGGTCTGCTTGTGTGTCTGAGCGCACGTCCACGGTTTTGCTATCCGGTGAGCACATATAAGGATGTGCACATGCGTGTGTGTGTGTGTGTGTGTGTGTGTGTGTGTGTGTGTGTGTGTGTGTGTGTGTGTGTGTGTGTGTGTGTGTGTGTGTGTGTGTGTGAGTGTGTGTGTGTGTGTGTGTGTGTGTGTGTGTGTGTGAGTGTGTATGTGTGTGTGTGTGTGTGTGTGTGTGTGTGTGTGTGTGTGTGTGTGTGTGCATGTGTGTGTTTGGACAGCGACTGAACAACTATGACAGATCAGTCAATGTACTAAATGACTATACCCAGTTAGTTCTATACCCAGTTAGTTCTATACCCAGTTCACATTACAGAGCCTCGTACACCAGTATACCCGTGCAGACCTAATCCCCGACCCCACAGACCGACCTCCACGGCAGCTCAGGTGCAGCCATAGCTGAGTCTGCTGTATGTTAAGTGGACCGACGCTAAAAAAAAAAAAGGATTACAAATGCTCCTAACCTTTGTAGCGCTTAAAAAAAACCAGATGTACGACCAACGTCGGCTCCACGACCAATCAGCCTCACAAATCATCTCATTAAATAAGCTTCACTATTCCAAGCTTGCCATTAGGAAACGGACGGCACGGCCATCATGACATTTCCCACGGTCGGAACGAGGGGCTGAAGGTTACTTCACTTATTTCTAAAATAACGTTTTTTGGAACTTTTAAGAGAGAATTAGCGGCCCAATGAACGTCACTGGATATACAGAGCGTTCCGTTCGGTTTAAAATGTTTTGGCCACGGAAAGGCTGTGTTCAGAGCTGGCTGCCGGGCGAGGAGATCAACTGAGCAATTTTAAGTGACAAGTTTGACAACTTGAGGGGTGGAAGTAAAATAAATTAGCTGCAATTACGGTCGATATCACTCTGTCATCTTCTTTTCCATCGATTTACTCACAAACTTGGAGAATTTTATCATAATTTTATCACTGCCAAGTGTGGACGACAAGCATTGCCAACGTTGTCTGCCTCGTCCAGTTCTTAACCTTACATTTAGTGTCTGTCAGCGTCTTCCTCAAATCTCCAGCCTGAGAGATCAGTCTGGGGGGCTCCAGTTGCTCCGGCCTTCGTTTCTGGATGATGTCTCTTCCTGGCTCAGGTCCATCCCAATCACTCTTTCTCTGTATTCCTTTCTTATGCAAAATCAAGACAATTCACTCCCAAACTCACTCCACTCACAGAATCAGGATTCTTCGGGGGAACTCGTGTACGTTTCCGCGCTCAAGGGCAAACGATCTGTGTTTGCTGGAAAGTGAAATGGAAAAAAACAAAACCTCCAGAACACATTGTCTATATTCCCTCCCTGAGAATATTTGTTCCCTGAGTTTTCACAAGACGGTTTTCATGTAATACTGCTGATGTGTGTGTGTGTGTTGTTCAGATCACATCGTGTGTATTAGTGTCTCCTCTATCGTACTCCAATACCATAGAGCAGCAAGACTTGTAGTTGGAAACGCTTCAGTGTGATTTGATTTGATTTGATTTGAACATCTATGTGCATTTCAGTTTGTTGCAATTCAATTGGATGCGCTTATATTTCTCAGAGTTACGGATGCAGACGGATGCAGAATAAAAAGAAAAGTCAAAAAGTACAGAGTACTCACCTTTAGGTACTTGCCTATTCAGTAAACTGATAAGAGTACTTATCTATTGATTTGAGTAACGAATGCAGAATCAAAAACGTGGTTCCTTCCGCTGTCCAGACGCCGTGGGGTTGTGAGACTATTGGGACCGTTTTGTTCCGTTGAAAGACGTGTGAAGTCGTGAACGATGCCGAACCGGATCGACCGCATTACATATCGTTGAAGAGGGTTCTGATTCCGGAGCTAACCTTTTTTAATTGTGTTTTTAGAAATGTCTTCAATTCTGGACCAGAAGCCGTAAGTTCCGGTCCTGCTGCTTGGAAGTGCGGACGATTCGTAGAATGGTTGGTGCCATTTAGCTGCAGAGAGGCCGTCGGATGCTTTCTGGAAGGTAGATGGAAGGTAGAGAAACTCGACAGACACTTCGTCAATTCCTGCCAAAAAAAAGTTTTGCATTTCAGAACCTTGAACAAATCATTCCTGAAGATTTTAC